>JBBDGP010000364.1:1507500-1737500 GCA_037952835.1 Lithobates septentrionalis
AGACATATGTTGACCTGCCATGCAGTTCGTTGGCAAGCATATCTAAAAGACCCACACCAAAGAACAAAGAGGATCTCTCCTTGCTCCTCATCAGCTGAGATTTCCAACCCCACTAGACCTTCAGTCCTCTCTGAGACCTGCAGTGAGAGGAATGAAGGTGTAGAATTAGGTGTGTCACAGCCAAGTACTTGTGGGCAATCTGCTTTTGGTACACCGACGCCAGATTGTACCAGGCAAATTTCCCTGCCCCAGCTGCTGCACCGCCGAAAGAAGTTTTCTCCCAGCCATCCACATGCCCAGCGGTTGAATGCTAGCTTGGCAAAATTGCTAGCACTTCAACTGCTGCCTTTTCAGTTGGTAGAATCTGCCCCCTTCCGTGAGTTTGTGGAATGTGCGGTTCCTCAGTGGCAGGTACCCAAACGCCACTTTTTCTCACGGAAGGCGATTCCAGCTCTCTACCGGCATGTGGAAGGCAATGTCCATGTCTCGCTGGACAGGGCGGTCAGCGGTAAGGTGCATATTACCGCTGACTCATGGTCCAGCAGGCATGGACAGGGACGTTACTTAAGTTTCACGGCGCATTGGGTGACTCTGCTGGCAGCTGGGAAGGATGCAGGACAAGGTGCAGTAGTGTTGGAAGTTGTTCCGCCACCACGCCTCCAAAATGCTGATTGTGACACACCTCTCTCCTCCACCCCCTCCTCTTCTTCTTCCTCCATGGCCTCTTCCTCGGAACCAGCGGTGCTCCGTAGGCGTTCAAGGGGCTACGCAAGTACGCAGGCCAAAAGATGCCATGCGGTGCTTGAGCTGGTGTGCTTGGGGGACAGGAGCCACACTGGGGCAGAGGTTCTGTCAGCTCTGCAGGGGCAGGTTCAGAGGTGGTTGACGCCACGCCAACTTAAGGCAGGAATGGTGGTTTGCGACAATGGCACCAACCTCCTCTCTGCCCTCCGACAGGGACAACTGACCCATGTGCCCTGTTTGGCTCACGTCCTTAACTTGGTGGTGCAGCGGTTCTTGGGCAGGTACCCGGGCTTACAGGATGTCCTGAGGCAGGCCAGGAAAGTCTGTGTGCATTTCCGCCGGTCATATAATGCCAGTGCTCGGCTGACGGACCTCCAAAAGGAGTTTAACCTGCCCAAGAACCGCCTAATCTGTGACATGCCCACCAGGTGGAACTCGACATTGGCCATGCTGCAGCGGCTGCACACGCAGCAGAGGGCCATAAATGAGTACCTGTGCGACTATGGCACCAGGACAGGGTCAGGGGACCTTGGTTTTTTTTCCCCACGCCAGTGGGCCATGATCAGGGATGCATGCACTGTCCTGTCACCATTCGAGGAGGCCACGAGGATGGTGAGCACTGACAGTGCATGCATCAGTGACACTGTCCCCCTTGTCCACCTGTTGGAGCACACGCTGCGTGGAATAATGGACAGGGCAATTGAGGCAGAACAGAGGCAGGAAGAGGAGGACTTCCTTAGCTCTCAAGGCCCCCTTTATCCAGACAGTGTTCCTGCGTGCCCGCCGATCACACAGGAAGAGGACGAGGAGGAGGAGGAGGAGGAGGAGGAGGAAGATTGTGTCAGTATGGAGGTGGAGCCTGGCACTCAGCATCAGCAGCAGTCTTTAAGGGATCAGTCCCAAGGAACACATGGACTTGTACGTGGCTGGGAGGAGGTGGCTGCGGACGTTGTTGTCCTTAGTGACCCAGAGGACTCCGGACCGAATGCCTCAGCAAACCTACGCTGCATGGCCTCCCTGATCCTGCAAAGCCTGCGTAAGGATCCTCGTATTCGTGGTATCAAGGAGAAGGACCAATACTGGCTGGCAACCCTCCTTGATCCACGTTACAAGGGTAAGGTTGCGGACCTTATCTTGCCATCGCAGAGGGAGCAGAGGATGAAACATCTTCGGGAGGCCTTGCAGAAAGGTCTGTGCAACGCGTTCCCAGAGACTGGGAGGTTACAAACTCCTGTTTCTGGACAACGTGTTGCTGAGGCTTCGGTCAGTCAAAGAAGGAGCGGTGGAGAAGGTGGCCGTCTGACCGATGCGTTCAGACAATTTTTTGGTCCGCAGCCCCAAGGTATGATCGGTTCCAGCAACCATCGCCAGCGTCTGTTTTACATGGTGCAGGAATACCTAGGGGCAAGATCAGACTTGGACACCTTTCCCACCGAAAATCCTCTGGGTTACTGGGTCTTGAGGATGGATCACTGGCCAGAGCTTGCACAGTATGCAATTGAGCTACTGGCCTGTCCTGCATCCAGCGTTCTTTCGGAACGCACATTCAGTGCTGCTGGAGGCGTGGTAACCGATCACAGGGTGCGTCTGTCCACTGACTCGGTCGATCGGCTGACCTTCATAAAAATGAATCAGTCTTGGATCACCACCAGCTACCAAGCACCTGATGCTGATGTAACTGAATAATTTTTTTCAGATCCCTTCAAAGACTGCCTATGCTGATGCTGAGTGACTATCCCTGAGTAATTATCCTCTTCCTCCTCAATCATCATGCTGATAGCTTGTAAGAACATTTTTGGTTCTGGGCGCCACCACCAGTGCCTAAGGCACAATTTTTCAGCCCCTGTATAACAGGGGCGTGTAATTACAATTTTTGATGTAATACTTTGCAGCAGGGCTCGTTCCTGCATTCCAACTAGAGTGTCTGTGAGGGGTTGCAGTGTTGTGGCACCAGCACCAGTGCCTAAGGCCCAATTTTTCTGCCCCTGTCTAACAGGGGCGTGTAATTACAATTTTTGATGCAATACTTTGCAGCAGGGCTCGTTCCTGCGTTCCAACTAGAGTGTCTGTGAGGGGTTGCAGTGTTGTGGCACCAGCACCAGTGCCTAAGGCCCAATTTTTCTGCCCCTGTCTAACAGGGGCGTGTAATTACAATTTTTGATGCAATACTTTGCAGCAGGGCTCGTTCCTGCGTTCCAACTAGAGTGTCTGTGAGGGGTTGCAGTGTTGTGGCACCAGCACCAGTGCCTAAGGCCTAATTTTTCAGCTCCTGTTCAACAGGGGCATGTAATTACAATTCTTGATCTAATATTTCACAGCAGGGCCCTGTGAGGGCTTACAGTGTTTTGGCCACAGCAACACCTAAGGCCCAAATTTCTGCTGAGTATATAGGGCAGGACCCTACTTTCAAACATCTAACTTACAAACGACTCCTACTTGCAAACGGAAGGAGACAACAGGAAGTGAGATGAAATCTACCCCTAGGAAGGGAAATTCTCTCATGTAAGAGTTAATATGGGAAAACAATTTCTCCTTTCCACTGATGCTTTCCAATCCTTGTTCCACAAAAAAACCCAAAGAGTATATAGGGACCTTTCCTTATTTTAATTTGGGTGCGGGGTTCCCCTTAATATCCATACAAGACCCAAAGGGCCTGGTAATGGACTGGGGGGTACCCATGCCGTTTGTCTCACTGATTTTCATCCATATTGCCAGGACCCGACATGACATTAAACCCGCAAGCAGTTTTAAATGAGATTTTTTCCTTTAAAAATGACATTTGGTGCAGGGACTGTTCTAAACATGGGAAACATGCGTCACTTTACAGGCATACTATAGACACCCCCCAGGTACGATATTTAAAGGAATATTTCACTTTTTTTTTTTTACTTTAAGCATCATTAAAATCACTGCTCCCGAAAAAACGGCCATTTTTAAAAGTTTTTTTTGCATTGATACATGTCCCCTGGGGTAGGACCCGGGTCCCCACACCCTTTTTAGGACAATACCATGCAAATTAGCCTTTAAAATGAGCACTTTTGATTTCGAACGTTCGAGTCCCATAGACGTCAATGGGGTTCTAACGTTCGTGCAAACTTGCGGTCCGTTCGCGGGTTCTGGTGCGAACCAAACCGGGGGGTGTTCGGCTCATCCCTAGTCAGAAAGTACAGGAGGCTGAAGAAAGTAAGAACAAAAGAGATCCTGTTGTTTCAGGCATGCAGTTGTTCTTGGGGGATGGCTGGGACTGATCAGAATTTTTTTTTTCACTATGATTGCTTATTACAGTAATGATCACTATATAAACAATCACATCTATTCATAATGCCATTGTTTAATATTGTGATAGCTGTTTTTGGCCACAGCCATCACATAGTACAGGGCCAATGTGACTGGCCCTGTACCATGTGATCACTGTGACCAATCACAGAGATCACAGTAGTACAAGCAGTAGTGAGCAATGGCGTCATGAATGACAGCCATTTTTTTTTACTGCTTTTCATGTGATCAATGTGATTGGTTCCAGTGATCACATTGCACTAGGGCCCGGTACACCAACCTGTAACAGATTGCACTTGTGTGCAATCCTGAGGGCATGCATGAGTGCCAAAAGTGGAAGGATGCACAGGTGCATCCAGTTAGAATGACACTTGTCCCACCAGGCCACATCTGTGCATCGGCAGGGCGGGAGGGGGTTAAAGGAGAATTCTGGGTATGGATATTTTTTTTTTCATATTGAACCAGCTTGGACCAATGTAACTAGGTGTATACCATACCTGATTCCACTCAAAGCTGGAAATTACTGTAGTAGTCACCACTACTGTACCGCTACTCCAGTGTTCTCCACTTGCTTTCAGGTCTAGTGCTGAGCAGCTGGCCTGATGCATTGTGAAAACAGGAGGCTGGCTGCTGGTGTCTTGCATAGAATTTACTTGCATTTTCTGAATTAATGTAAAGCGTTCTCGAAGAGCTCTCGAGCTACTGGCCTGACCTGCATATAGCGTGCTTTCTGAACGCACATTCAGTGCTGTTGAAGGGTTTGTAAGGGATCGAAGAGTGCGCCTGTCCACAGACTCCGTTGATAGGCTCTCATTTATAAAAATGAGTCAGTCCTGGATCAGCAGCTATCAAGCCCCTGATGCTGATGTAACTGATTGAATTTGCTATGGATGTGGGATCCCTTGAAGACTGCATATGCTGCCTATCCTATTCCTCCTGAATCTTGATGATGCTAGCTTCCAACAATATTTTTGGTTTAGCAATGACGCCATGAATGACAGCCATTGTGATCAATGTGATTGGTCCCAGCGATCACATGGTACTAGGGCCTGGTACACCAATCTGTTACAGATTGCACTTGTGTGCAACCCTGAGGCCATGCATGAGTGCCAAAAGTGGGAGGATGCACCAGTGCATCCAATTAGAATGTTGCTTGTCCCACCAGGCCACATCTGTGCATCGGCAGGGCAGGAGGTGGTTAAAGGATTATTCCGGCTATGGATATGTTTTACATATTGGACCAGCTTGGACCAATGTAACTATGTGTATACCATACCCGATTCCACTCAAAGCTGGAAATGACTGTAGTAGTTACCGTTACTGTACCGCTACTCCAGTGATCTCCATATGCTTTCAGGTCAAGTGCTGCTTTTCTCCATGACACAAGAAGATCATTTTTTTTATCTCAGTTCCCAGGGGACCAGATGGATCTCCATTGCCTTGTAATATTGTGTTTAGCAGCCAGCAATGTATGTGCGTAAGAATGGTTTTGTGTTCCTTATTACATTTCCCTTTGTTACTTTTAAAAGCTAGCATACAGGATAACTAATGATGAAAAAAAGTTGTGGGTATAATCAATCATGTGAATTTTGGACCAGTGGTAAACACCAACCACAATGGTGGTGTCCATCCTAAGTTTTCTGATTTGCATTCTTGCATATGATGAGACAAATTCACAACAAACTGTAAAAGCAGGCAGAACACAAGATGCTTTTTTTCCCTCTTCTTTTCAAGAGTAGTTATGAGCATATCTGCTTGGATTTGATTGCTTCAGCGAACACGTCCAAAAATGAGCAAATTGCAAACATAAATATAAATCACGTAGAAGTCAATGGAAAACCAACCTGGAAAATCAATTGTACATTTTCAAGGGCTATAGTGAAGGAATTGTCTCCGAGCGTCACCGGTGCCCCCCGCACCTCTGGCCAAATGTGGTAATGCACATTCCAGAGGCTTGAATCCTGCTCATCTTGCGAGACAACGCTCGCAAATTGAGTCAGGATTTTTTTTAAAAACCAGCTTGCATTGCGAAACGCTCGTAAACCGTGTTACTCACAATCCAAGGTTTTACTGTATATCATAAACATAGCAGCCGGGCAATTTCTTTATCTATATCAGGGATCCTCAAACTACGGCCCTCCAGCTGTTGCAGAACTACACATCCCATGAGGCATTGTAAAACTCTGACATTCACAGACATGACTAGGCATGATGGGAATTGTAGTTCCTGAACACCTGAGGGCCGCAGTTTGAAGACCCCTGATCTATATCCTAGATAAGAACTGTAAGGGGAGACCTATGGAAAGAAAAAGAAACAAAAGCAAAGTGGTGCGGGGTTCCCACGAGAAATCCATACCAGTCCCTTATCTTTGATGAGGGCCTGGTATGGATTTTAAGGACAGATCCCCATGCAACTAAAAATGGCATGCAAGACCCTCTGGGCTTGGTATCAATTTTAAGAGAGAAACCCACACACAAAAAACAGCCAAAAAAGCATTGAGTCCTCCCCAAAATCCACACTAGACCCTTACCCAAGAATGTAGGCTGGCTGGCCAGGGAAGAAGGAGCAGCAATTGTGCCCTATCCTAAACAATACCAGGCCACATGCCCCAATATGTAGAGGGTACCTTGGCAGCTAAGACCTTCATTGGCAAAGCACCTTGTACCCATGTTGATGAGGTCAACGGTCTCTTCCCCACAACCCTGGCAGGTTTTGGGGGTCTGCGGGGGGAGTCTTTAAAAATAAAGAGATGAGCAACTGAGGCTGGCTTTGATGGATGGGCGAACACCTTATTTCTGTATGGATGAACCCCATCCCTATTTTTTTTGTAGTGAACTATTTGTACTATTGTACTAATGTACTATTTTGTACTATGAAAGTAATGGAGTTAAAAATTAATAAAGGCAGAAGTACACAGTATAGGGCATATATATATTAGAATGTCTTCTTACAATAGAGGGACCTACAGGAGAGCATAAAAAAGAAAACATAGGCGTACGCAGGGGGTGTGCCAGGTGTGCCTGGGCCCACCCTAATCACTATGTGCGGTGGCGATTCCCCCTACTACCCAGGCCCCCCCTCCTTGTTGGCCACCCACCCTGCAGTGCTGCTGGCTTTCCTCCTCTCCTCTAGGCTGCTGCAGGGGATGTTTCAGGATGGAGAGCAGGGGAAGGGGCTAGTAAATATGTAATTTACTGGCTCCTTCCTTTTCTAAATGAACACAGTGAACACATTTGCTCACACTGTCCATTTATAACTGAAGGATAGTAAACATGTTTACTATCCTTCAGTTTGAATCAACAGGAAGCCACTCAGCACAGCGCACTTCTCTTTCATTCACTGTACAGTGCAGCTCAGGCTGCAGAGAAAGGCATGAGTGTTTGAGCTTTGGGGTGCACACCCAATATGCTGCACACATGTACTGTATGAAAGAAAAACATATGCGATCCACAACAAGACAGTAGACTCCAGTATTAAGATCATGGACTGTATTTAACAATATATTAGACAGAGGAGGACATGGTGAGGAGAGAGAGTATTTCAGTACACATTTACACCATATAGCATTGGTTCTAGACACATGTGCTTCAACACGGGATCAGTTAGAAGAGAACGGGACCATACCAAGGAGCATGGGTGTACCAGATAGAGAGTACACCGATCAATCTCTGACCACCTGACAGGACCAGGAAACAACAACTCGGAGGTTAAAGGCATAATAATACTTAATAATATTAGGGGCTCCCAGACCCCCATGAGATTTTAGAGAGAAGACCTCCGAGCTGGCAATACGATGTGTCTTGTTATTCCATATGAATTTCAAAAAACCCCTGTGAAGAGCTTTAAGCTGACTAATAGGTACAGCAACCGGTAATGTTTCAAAGAGATATAGCAAGCGTGGCAACACGGCTTTTTTTTAGGACATTAATGCTACCTAACATGGAGATTGGGTATGTAGCCCATTGGGGGAGACATCGATAGATGTCCTGAAATAAGGGAGTATAGTTAGCTGAGTAAATGCTAGAGTATGAGGAAGTAAGCAGAATACCTAAGTATTTAAGGAACTGAGGGCACCATTTAGAGGGGACGTACTTTTAAGTTGCGCTAATAAATCTGGTGATATGTGTAGGGGAGGGCAGTTTTAGCAGTGTTATATTTATAGCCTGATATGGTCCCAAAGGAATGTAGAAGAGCGTGTAGGGAAGGGAGTGAGATGATAGGATTTGTCAATGTCAAAAGAATATCATCAGCAAAGAGGGATAACTTGTACTGCCACTGTCTCATCAGTACCCCCTTGATGTCTGAGTGACTTCGAATTGCTTCTGCCAGAGGCTCCAGACAGAGGATAAAAAGGAGGGGGGACAGAGGATATCCCTGTCTGGTACCGTATGACATGGGAAAACAAGGAGACAAAAAAGGAGGCCAACTGTACCTGTGCAGATGTTTGAGAGTACAAAGCCTACAAAGCTTTAAGGAAGGGACCCTTCCTTAACCCTTGTTAATTGATGGAGAAGAGCCTGGAGTTTCTCTTTAGTAATTTGGGGGTTAAAACAGCCTGAGTAGCTTGGGGGAACATTGCAGGGGTGTCTTGGGTGCAGTGTTTTCTGCATCGTCGGCCCCCAATGAGGGATTCATAGTGGCGAACGGGTCCGTGGGCGTAGGCAAGGCCGGGGATTGTGGCCTAGTAAGGTATCTGTCCATTGCCGTTTCATAGCATAGGTCCAGTAGCGGCCTGTAACAGTGTTTTTGCCGACCAATCTTACCCATGGGGTGCTTAAAGCATCCAGGGAGTGTTTGTGCTTACCCCCGTGGTGAATGGAGTAGGTTAGGAGTGGTACGGGGGTCCGGAGAGCAGATGGGATCCAGAGCTCAGTCTCTACACGTCCACCGTGACCGAAAGCCGCGCATGCGCCCACCCCCATCCCTATTTTAAAGACCCATGTGTATGTTTCTGTACAGAAATGCATCTTTCTACATGGTTATGTCATTCTAAAAACTGTGTTGCTCTCCTTTAAGAATATTGTCAGCTCATCCACAACTGAGGTAATGGTCTAAAGAAAACAATACTTGTCCAGATATTGATGTGGCCTTCTGCATAAAACACAAATTAACGATCTCCCATCTCCTGCAAATCTATATCATATGGGAGTCTTAAGGCAGAAGAGACATTATAACAACTGGAAGGCATCAAAGTGGATTAAGTGTTTAAGTACTTGTATCATGCAGAGTCCAGGCCACTTCCACACAAGGGATGCATGTGTCATTGGGGTGCACGAGGAAGGTGCCTAAAAACTGATGTCAACCTGTCACAAAACTGGGCAACTCAAGTGGAGTCTTTAATGAAATGTAATGTGTAGTCCAGTGCAGACTTTTCGGAAAAGCAGTGAGCCAATCAGAGAGCAGGAAATAAGAACTTGGGGGTTGTTTGTAGACATACAGTTTATACAATGGCTATAGGTTTTTCTATTGCATGTTTGTATATTTGTCCAGTTTTAGAAAATTGCAACATTTCCAGATTTGAATGGCTAAGCGGTTGTACACTTGAAGACCTTGCTTTGTGCTGTTACCATCTATATGGTTGCTCTATGCATCTTTACACTTTTGGGGCTGATTTACTAAAATAGGGCTTTTTGGTTTTATTTGTCCCCTTACTGGTTTAATTATAAAAACTAGCAATTGCTGCAATACCCACTTTCAATCCAGAGTGTCACATAGTTGCCAACATTGTAAAAAAAAAATGTGGGACACTTTTGTGGCTGTAGGCGGAGCCGTACAATAATTAGGGGGTGGGGCATTCGTTTGTAGGCGTGGCTTAAGAAAAACATACAAGTGCGGCGCGCGGGGAGAGGGGGGAGAGGGGGAAAGGGGGAGAGGGGGAGAGGGGGGAGAGGGGGAAAGGGGGAGAGGGGGAGAGGGGGAAAGGGGGAGAGGGGGAGAGGGGGAGAGGGGGGAAAGGGGGAGAGGGGGAGAGGGGGGAAAGGGGGAGAGGGGGAGAGGGGGAAAGGGGAAGAGGGGGAAAGGGGGAAAGGGGGAAAGGGGGAGAGGGAAATGACGGGACAGCAGCCCCAGATCCTACACAATAAAAATGTGTGTATTCAAGAAAGTTTAACAATCAGCAGATAAAGATACTCCAAACACCTGGTGTTAGCACTTCAATCATCCCGGCACCATGGTTGTTATGGTGTCAGGATGATTGAAGTGCATTATTTCTATTATTAATATAAAATGAAATCATTCAACTCACCATAATGCTCAATCAGTGGGATCCCTGAGCGTGTCACTAGCCACGTCGCCTGCCACCAGCCGTCCGTCCTTGCGTCAGATGTCCCAGCAGAGTCCGTCCTTGCATCAGGTGCCCCCAGCGGAGCCCCCCCTTACATCAGATGTCCCCAGAGGAGCCCCCCCTCACACCAGGAGTCCCCAGCGGAGCCCCCCCTCACACCAGGAGTCCCTGGCGGAGCCCCCCTCACACCAGGAGTCCCCGGCGGAGCCCCCCCTCACATCAGGTGTCCCCGGCGGAGCTCCCCCTCACATCAGGTGTCCCCGGCGGGGCCCCCCTCGCACCAGGTGTCCCCGGCGGAGCTCCCCCTCACATCAGGTGTCCCCGGCGGAGCCCCCCTCACATCAGGAGTCTCCGGCGGAGCCCCCCCTCACATCAGGTGTCCCCGGCGGAGCTCCCCCTCACATCAGGTGTCCCCGGCAGAGCCCCCCCTCACATCAGGTGTCCCCGGCAGAGCCCCCCCTCACATAAGGTGTCCCCAGTGGAGCCCCCCTCACATCAGGTGTCCCCGGTGGAGCCCCCCCTCACATCAGGTGTCCCCGGTGGAGCCCCCCCTCACATCAGGTGTCCCCAGCGGAGCCCCCCCTTACATCAGGTGTCCCCAGCGGAGCTTCCCCTTACATCGGGTGTCCCCGGTGGAGCCCCCCTCACATCAGGTGTCCCCGGTGGAGCCCCCCCTCACATCAGGTGTCCTCAGCGGAGCCCCCCCTCACATCAGGTGTCCCCGGTGGAGCCCCCCCTCACATCAGGTGTCCCCGGTGGAGCCCCCCCTCACATCAGGTGTCCCCTGTGGAGCCCCCCCTCACATCAGGTGTCCCCGGTGGAGCCCCTCCTCACATTAGGTGTCCCCATTGGAGCCCCCCCTCTCATTAGGTGTCCCCAGTGGAGCCCCCCCTCACATTAGGTGTCCCCAGTGGAGCCCCCCCTCACATCAGGTGTCCCCGGCGGACCCCCCTCACATCAGGTGTCCCCGGTGGAGCCCCCCTCACATCAGGTGTCCCCGGTGGAGCCCCCCCTCACATCAGGTGTCCTCAGCGGAGCCCCCCCTCACATCAGGTGTCCCCGGTGGAGCCCCCCCTCACATCAGGTGTCCCCGGTGGAGCCCCCCTCACATCAGGTGTCCCCTGTGGAGCCCCCCCTCACATCAGGTGTCCCCGGTGGAGCCCCTCCTCACATTAGGTGTCCCCATTGGAGCCCCCCCTCTCATTAGGTGTCCCCATTGGAGCCCCCCCTCACATTAGGTGTCCCCAGTGGAGCCCCCCCTCACATCAGGTGTCCCCGGCGGACCCCCCTCACATCAGGTGTCCCCGGTGGAACCCCCCTCACATCAGGTGTTCCCGGTGGAGCCCCCCCTCACATCAGGTGTCCCCGGTGGAACCCCCCCTCACATCAGGTGTCCCCAGTGGAGCCCCCCTTGCATCAGGTGTCCCCAGTGGAGCCCCCCTCACATTAGGAGTCCCACAGCGGTGCGCCCCCCCCACCTCAGAGGTGTCCCCTGCATGGCTAGAACCCCCGCCCCTTTCCATATCAGACTGGCAGCGGGGCGGAGGGGTAGGCGGGGCGAGGCAGAGCGGGGTGGGGGGGGGGTAGGGGCGGGGCGAGGCAGGGCGAGGCGGAGTGAGGCGGAGCGGGGCGGGAGGGCGGGCGGCGACGCAGGAGCTCCGTCTAGCCCCCCCAGCCGTCTTCCTAAACTTCAGTAAAATGGCGGCCGGCGGAGACAATGTCTCCGCCGGCCGCGGACCTCTAGTGGCGGCAGCGACGGCGGCGGCGAAATCGTGAAGAACCGGATTTCTCGGGACATTTACCGGGACGCCACAAATTCAGGAATGGCGTCTAAGTCCCGGGAATGTCCCGGGAAATCCGGGACAGTTGGCAAGTATGGTGTCAGGATGTGCATCTGAGCCCACATCTTCTGCTGCATCTGGCAGGAGCTCTTCTTGCTGAGCCACCTGAGATGCTAGACAGCTCTCTGTCTGATCTTCTAGAACAACCTTGCCTTGTCACTTGTTTCTGGTGAACCTTGAACTTTTTGCTTATCCCATGAACCTCTTGACTTAAAGTGGTGGTAAACCGCAGCCTTTAAAAGAAAAAAATGCATCGCATACTAACACATTATGTGAAACTTACCTTTAAACAAAGCCCTCCAGTAGGACACTGTCACCGCTGACAAGGCTTCCATCTTCACTCAGTCTTTCTTCTGGGTTGGTGGGCTCCGGATCTTTGATTGGATGAGCCGCGATGATGCATGCATGTGGGAGCGGCTGTTCATAGCACAGGGCTTTGAAGTAAAAGGACACGTATGCTCTTCCTTCAGAGCGAATGCGCTGGTGACGTCACCGGTGGCTTTACAAGTAAATATTTCCTAAACGGTGTACGTTTAGGAGATGTTTACTGTACCTATAGGTAAGCCTTACTATAGGCTTACCTATAGGTAAAAATCAACCATGGGAGTTTACTCCCACTTTAGGCCATGTCTTTGCACTTCCTGTTTGCCAGATTATTGTATACTCTCCAGCCAATATCTTGCATTCCTACCGTTGTCATTATCTCCAAAAACACTCATTACCAACCTTTGGCTTGTTCCTTGACTACGCTTCTGCTTTATCCCAACCTACAACCACTTGTTACTGAACTTTGGCTTGTTTACTGACTACGCATCTCTTTGATCCCTACCTGCTAAATCTGCTATCTTGCAGACCTCCTAGTAGGGTGATCCTGAGGACTGCACCCTGATACTAACATGCAACAAAACCCATCTCCACCATCAGGAGCTCTGGTGAATACCTGTAAGTGCTTTGACCCCACACCTCAGGTCATCCCGTGTCATCCGCAAGCCTGACCTGCTTGTATATTTATCCAGTTGGTTGGTGGGAGCCTGTCTACTGCTAGCTACTGGTCTCCAAGCCTGACCCCTGACCATGACACAGTGATCCCCAGCAAAATTATTTTCTGCCTCAAGATGTTGTTTGTCTGCCAGATTGAATGCTGGACATTGTCATTCAAGACCAAGGAATCCTGAGAGTGCAGGGAGTCATGGACCCATTCCCTGAGGGGACTTCATCACAGCACCATACACTCAAAGAGGTTGTATTACTAAAGGCTATAGGCGGTTCACTTTCCAAGGGAATATTCACTTCACAAGGGAATTTTCCCCAGAGCTTAGTGAATGTGGTGAAATTTCACTTTGCAAAGAATACCCAATCAAGGGAAAAAATAAATAATAATAAAAAAAACCCATAATTTTTGCATTTACATGATTGGGTGTTGGAAGTCAGTAGCGTGACACCTCATTATTCCCTAAACTCTGGAGAAAATTCCCTTGCAAAGGGCAAATTCACTTGCAAAGTGAATATTCAAGCTGCCTTTAGTAAATCACTTCACCTCTTTGAATGCAGGGCACTGTGATGAAGTCCGCTCAGTGGGCGGGTCTATGATGTCCTGCATTCTTGGCACTTCCTCTGTCATTTGGGTTGAATGACAAGGGGCATCATTCATTCTGGAAGACTGAGGTCATCTTGTGGCAGAAAATAATACCGAGGGGTATTGCTCTGGAATGGATTTTGTCATGGAATCAGCAAAGGGACTATAAAAAAAAACATAAAAGCCCAGGACTGGGCAATAATGATTACACAGAATGATCACAATGCAAGGAGTTGAATATGTATTTTGCAGTCAAGAGGTGGTTAACCTAAAGTGCATCTAAAAAAAAAAAAAAACATTTTACATATTGCAGCTTACCAATCCTTAAAGTGATAGTAAACACACACTGTGTAATTTACATTGTCCCTTCTCTTTCTGTATGTGGATGATGACACTGTTTAAAAAAAAATAAAAAAAAGCTAAGTACCTTTTTCCTAATGAAATTACAGCTGTCACATGACCTGCTCTCTCCCAGCCTGTCTGCAGAGAAACATAAGCTAGAGGAGCTTCTAGTCCTCTGTTGCTAGTCACATGTTAAAAACAAAAACAAAAAACAAAACAAAAAGCCTTTGGAATACAGAGTAAAACTAAATAAATAATATCAATAAACTGTTTTAAATTGTCATACAAATATTATTTGAAATCAAATCTTCATTATGTTGTGGAAATAACATGGTGTGGGCGGATTTCTAGCTGTGTCACGTCCTTCCAGCTTGTGTCTTAGAATAAGAGGGAGGTGAAGCCTCCATTAATTTACATGTCATATCCCACCCCCATTGTGTTTAGCTTGTTAGTGGGCATGGAGGAGGAGGAGGGAGGGAGTGGGCTGTCATTTTGCACTGTGTATACTCCCACATGTGTGACTCTATTTTTTTGCAATACGGCACTGCGTCACTTTAACTGACAATTGCGCGGTTGTGCGACGTGGCTCCCAGACAAAATTTACGTCCTTTTTTCCCCACAAATAGAGCTTTATTTCGGTGGTATTTGATCACCTCTGCGGTTTTTATTTTTTGTGCTATAAACAAAAGAAGAGCGACAATTTTGAAAACACACAATATTTTTTACTTTTTGCTACAATAAATATCCCCAATTAAAAAAAAAACAAAAAAACAAAAATTTCTCCTCAGTTTAGGCCGATACGTATTCTTCTACATATTTTTGGTAAAAAAAAAAAATAGCAATAAGCGTATATTGATTGGTTTGCGCAAAAGTTATAGCGTCTACAAAATAGGGGATAGATTTATGGCATTTTATAATTATTATTTTTTTTACTAGTAAAGGTGGAGATCTGCGAATCATGACTGCGACATTATGGTGGACACATCGGACACTTTTGACACTACTTTGGGACCATTGGCATTTATACAGCGATCAGTGCTATAAAAATTCACTGATTGCACTGTCTACAAAATAGGGGATAGATATATGGCATTTTTATTATTATAATTTTTTTTTCTACTAGTAATGGCAGCAATCTGCGATTTTTATGGGGACTGGGATATTGCGGCAGATAAACTGGACACTTTTGACACATTTTTGAGACCACTGACAATTATACAGCGATCAGTGCTATAAAAATGCACTGATTACTGTATAAATGTCACTGGCAGGGAAGGGGTTAACACTAGGGGGGGCGATCAAGGGGTTAACTGTGTTCTAACTGTAGGGGGGATGGGACTGACTAGGGGAGGAGAGAGATCGGTGTTCATACTTGGTATGAACACACAATCTCTCTCCCCTTAGAGAACTGGGATTTGTGTGTTTACACACACAGATCCCGGTTCTTGCTCTGTCACGAGCGATCGTGGGTGCCTGGCGATCGTCGATCCCGCTGGGCACTCACATCGGCTCCAGGCACACACTGCGGGGGCACGCGCACGCCTCCTACTGCGTCTTAAAGGGCCGACATACAGATACGGCGGCTCGCCAAGGGGAGCCATTCTGCCACAGTATAACTGCGGCGGCCGGTCGGGAATCTGTTAAATGTGGTGGCTGTATTGGTTTTTTATTCTTAGGCTTTTTTTTCCTTTATTTTCATTTGGTGATCTGGCCAGTACCACACTTCCTTTCTTAAGTTGTCTCTACTCTAGATGGAGGGGCAATGGAGATACCTTACAAAAGCAGCATTGTCATTCTGGGGGGAGGGGCTGTTAATTGATCTAGCACTACTTTGGTCAGACTTCTGTGCGATTTCAGCCCATAGAATTGAATGGAATTCGCATCCAAGTCTGATCAGCATCTTAACTGACTTGTGACATGTTAGGCAATGTTAGCAAGTTAAAATGTATTGAAAAAAAAAAAAACAGCGTGGATCCCCCTCAAATCCATACCAGACCCATAGGTCTGGCATGGATTTTAAGGGGAAACCCCTTCGCAAAATTAATATAAAAATTGATGTGGAGTCCCCCCCCAAAATCCATACCAGACCCTTATCTGAGCATGCAGCCCGACAGGCCAGGAAAAGAGGGGGGGCGAGCGAGTGCCCCCCCTCCTGAACCATACCAGGCCAAATGCACTCAACATGAGGGGGTGCTTTGGGGCAGGGGGGGGGTTCTCTTCCCCACAACCCTGGACTGTGGCTGTGGTGGTCCCTGGGTAGGGGGCTTATCTGGAAGCCCCCTTTCGGAAAGGGGGCCCCCAAATTCCGGCCCCCCCTTCTATGAATGAGTTTGAAAAAGAAAAACAGTGTAGTGTAACAAAAAACAAACAAGGCAGTTTTAATAAAAAGTTAATAATGTTCCCCAAAGTAGATCCAAGGTCAGTCATGATGGCTGTCACCGCTGCCGTCTCCGACCCGATAAATAAATAAAAAATGCTCCTCCCCTGACTAATGCTCCCGCCGTACTGGCAACTCCTGTGTCTGACAGTTCTTATATAGCTATGGGGCATGACCATGCGGTGAGGTTACCTGGAGACCCTGCCTTCTCGTGATGTCACGGATCCATCATGCCCGGGGCTGTGATGTTGGATCTACATCGGGGGATAATATTCATTTTTAGTAAAGGAATTGTCAAAAACTGCCTCATGTTTTTTGTTACACTACACTGTTTTTTTGTGCTTTGGGGCAGAGAAGCATACCCCCCCACCCCCCCATGTTGAGGGCATGTGACCTGGTATGGTTCGGGGGGGTGCTCGCTCGTCCTCCCCCTTTTCAGATAGGGGTCTATTATGGATTTTGGGGGGACCCTACACCATTTTTTTTGTAAATTTGCTGTAAAACCCTTTAGTGGCAGATTATGATCTCCCCCCACCCCAAAGCACCCCCCCTCACATCGAGGGCATGTGGCCTGGTGTGGTTCGAGGGGGCGCTCGCTCATCCTCCCCCCTTTCCGGGCTGCATGCTCAGATAGGGGTCTAGTATGGATTTTGGGGAGGACCCTACGACATTTTTTTTGTAAATTTCCTGTAAAACCCTTTAGTGGCAGATTATGGTCTCCCCCCGCCCCTAAGCACCCCCCCCCACGTTAAGGGCATGTGGCCTGGTATGGTTCAGGGTGCTCGCTCATCCTCCCCCTTTCCTGGCCTGCCGTGCTGCATGCTTGTATAAGGATCTAAAATGTATTTTGGGGGGACCTGCCATTTTTTTTTTGCCGTAAAAAGCATACCAGACCGCACTCATTTCAAAGTCAGACTCTGTTCATTAAAGTCGCATGGAAGTCGGATTTATGTCGCAGGGCAAAGTCGGATCGTAAGTTGCGCGACTTTTGTGTCAGAACAGTGTGAACCTGGCCTCAGATGGACTTCCAAATAAAAGATGAACTCCAGCTAACATTTTATAAGCCTTAAGCCTCGTACACACGATCGGATTATTGGCCAACAAAACTGTGGACTTTTGTCCGAAGGGTGTTGGCCCAAACTTGTCTTGCATACACATGGCCACAAAATTGTTGACCAACAATTACGGACATAGTGACGTACTACGTTGTTTTTCAGCTCTTTAGTGCCACCCTTTGGGCTCCTTCTGCTAATTTCGTGTTAGTAGAAGTTTGGTGGGTGTTGATTCGCGCTTTTCATTTCGCACTTTTCATTTCCTGCTTTTCAGTTTGTTTCTGAGCGGCCGTTCGTCAACCAGAAATGTTGTGGAATCGGAGGAGATAACGTGTTATTTATTATTGGCCTTGGAGTTATTGCTTTGACATTATTTTTTTGGGTTGAATAATAATGATTTGATTTGGTATATTTTCTATATTTTTGGATGCATAGAATGCACTGTTTGGTTAAGTTCTATTGGCAGATAACATGTCTAATTTTATTTGTTTTCCTTTTTTAATGCACAATAAAACAATTGTGTAGAATAATACTTGGCTATGTGTTTTACTTCAAATGACAGTTTGGGAGTAGGTAGTTACATTTAAAAAAATACAATGTAAAATTGACAAGTGACACCAACATAGTTGTATCTTTGATCCTAAAAACTACGGGATAATGGTGTTGTGGTAACTTGCCCAAATAAAAAATAACAAGCATAATAATATTATTCTTGATATCACTAGAAAAAAAAAGCCTTTGAAAATTTGTTTGCAATAACTCCATCAGTATCACCAGCAAAGCAGCTTCATTATTATCCCATTAAAGAAGAAGAGAATTGTGCGCTGCATTTCCAGATTTCATAATTTGCCACGTCATGAATGTTAATTCTCCATTACGAACTCTAGTTTACAAGACCGACTGCTTCCGGCTCGTCCTTGCTTCCGAGCATGCGTATTTGTACTTTGGACTTTTGATGGACTTGTGTACACACGCTCGGGAAATCCGACAATAGACATTTGTCCGCGGAAAATTTTAAAACCTGCCATCCAACATTTGTCCGCTGAAAATCCGACAACAATTGTCCGATGGAGCGTACACAGGGTCAGATTTTCCGCCAACAGACTGTCATCACACAATTCCTATTGGAAAATCCGATCATGTGTACGGGGCTTTAGAGTGTAAGCTCCTTGAGCGTAGGGACTGATGTGAATGTACAATGTATATGTAAAGCGCTGCGTAAATTGACCTGAAAGTACCTGAAATAAATAAATAAGCGGATACAGCAACAGGTTTTTTTTTTCTTTTAGAATAAAGGTTTTTACATGAATAAAATATGACCATTGTAAGCACCCCTGTGAGTGGTAAACGATTTGTCCCAACCTTCTAACTGCCACTTTGTCTGGACAGCTTGCTCTGCTAAAGTAAATCGAAAAATAACAGACTTATTGGCAGGATCACCAGGTAACAATAAAAGAAAAACAAAGAAAAACCTGCGCTAATGAGCAAAGAGAAAAACATAGGACTGCAGCTGCAACAAATTACCTCAAATATCGGTGAAGTGTAAATAACATATATATATCAAAAATTGTGCGCTTGCATAAATATACCATATATATTAATTAGGTTTTAAGTTTGGTTTTCAGATAAACTTCTCAAAAAAACACTATAAGCTACAGTGTGTAAATTATGACAACAACAGTGCAGCATGATTATACACTTAATTACATGTACAGCATATCTCTGTGAAAGAAAGTGCAAAAAAAAAAAAAAAAGAGTGTGGAAAAGTTCAATCAAAAATTGCAGATAGAGTATAAGTTTCCAGTTGAAATCCAAATCGCATGAAAAGCGCATTCATCAGTACATGGAAATCAGAATCACAAAAAGAAAATCGCAAGAAAGATGAGCCGTTCCTTTGGTACATCACATTAAAGTGAAAGGAGGAAAAAGTGGGAGGATAAGAGGACACTTCCAAACCACCAGTAGTTCCGAAAAGGTTGTTGTGTAGGATCATTCTTTATATTCCTCGCTACCACTAAATGGGGATAATTTTTCTTTAATGAGTTTGATTTCTACATCTAATCTACATCTAATTCAAAAAATCATGCTTATCATAAGAATAATCAGTACCCCCAAGGGCAGACGGGTGGTTATCAGGGGGGTCATTATGCTAATCAGTATGATCCCCCTGATGTACCCTACAGAGACGGTCAGTTCCCAAGATATCCTGTATCCACTTACAATCGGTTCCAACCTCTTAGAGAATATCAAGCTAGGGACTATGATAATTATGGAAACTCTGACTCTGGATATCAAACTCAGAGGAGAGGGAATAATTATGATAGATCATCCTGGTATCAACCTCCCCCTCCCCCTCAAAGAAATGTACGTACGGATAGACATACTCCTCGCCAACATCATTGGGAGGAGTACTCCCAACCCCAACATTGGGGTTTTCCCCGGGAGAACAAAACTTTCAACGACCAGTAGAGAGGAGTTAGAGGGGGGAGGAGAACAAGGAGCAAAAAGAAAACGGGTATGACCGGGCAGGGCATTTTTAATTTGAGTAATATCCCTCTGACCAATAATGAGACTGCTATTCTTGATAAAGGGCTCAAATTTGCACCTCCGAAGCCACTCAATAAATTTCAAACGTACATGGATATACACAAGTACACCAGGAAACTGAATATTAAGAGATAATTGTTGTCCAATCCTATTAGCGCTCAAGGCCATGACCATATAAATATCAAGCATTCAGGCCTGGCAAATGCATCATTGTTCAATCCCCCGGGCGGCCTACCGGCTTCGATAAAGGTTTTCAGGGATATTCTCCTGAGAGACCTTGATAGTTTGAAAAGTAAGAACATTAAAATGACGAAAGATCTAGAATCAGGTTTAGACCAACTTTGTAAACGTAAGGATCTGGTCGTGAGACCAGCCGACAAGGGTGGGGGATTGTGGTTTTAAACAAAAGTGATTATCTCCAAGAATTGGATAGATTAGTGGGAGATACTACTACCTACATTCCTCTCAAGTCCGACCCTCGTAGCAAATATAGGAAGGAATTGGAGAGAATTGTAGACCATGGATTCAAACTAGGTATTATAAATAAAAAAGAAAAATTGCTCTTGATACCGGTATCTTCACGGATACCGATTATATACTACTTGCCAAAAATCCACAAAGACCCTATCCATCCGCCTGGCCGCCCAATAATTAGTGGCATAGACTCCATTACTTCGAGGGCTGGCAAGTATATTGACAATTTCCTCCAACCCCTGGTTAGATCACTACCAGCCTATATTAAAGATACCAAACATACCATTAATCTGCTTAAAGACTGTGGATATAAGTACGGACATTGGCTCGTTACCGCTGATGTCACGTCTTTATATACGGCGATCCCCCATGATTGGGGTATATCTTCTGTTAAATATTTTTTATATAAAGACCCTTCACTCCCAAGGAAACAGAAAAGGTTCATAATGGATCTACTCGAATATGCCACAACGCATAATTTCTTTTGGCACAAGAACCTTTTTTTCCTCCAAAAGTGGGGTGTAGCCATGGGGGCCAAGTTTGCCCCCAGCCTGGCTAATTTATTCATGGCCAAGTGGGAGGAGGACGTCATCTATGCCCAACGCAGACCTGAATTAGTTCTGTGGGCAAGATATATTGATGACGTCCTCCTCCTATGGAATGGTATCCATGAATCCCTCTGTAGATTCATGGAAGATCTGAATAAGAATGACAGAGGAATTCAATTCAACTATGAAGCTAGCCTAAGTACTGTGAACTTTTTGGATCTTAAGATATAGGGAGAAGGCGATCTTTTGCTGACTTCCACCTACTTTAAAACCACAGATCGGAATGCATTTATACCTAGAGATAGCTGCCATCATAAGGCATGGCTTGACTCAGTCCCTAAAAGTCAATACATTAGGATTAGACGCAATTGCTCTACTATTAATGATTTTAGAGCCCAATCTCAAGTCCTCACCGATAGATTTATTGAAAAGGGCTATGAGGCCTCTTTTCTTAGAGAACGCCTAGAGGAGGTGGAACAACTCGATAGAGAATCCTAACTTATAGATCAAATTAAGACAGGGACAACCATGAATAGGGATTTTTCTTGCCCCTTCATAACTCGTTATTCTTATCAACATTCTTCAATCAGAAAATTGATACACAAACATTGGCATATCGTGAAAAACGATAGTATATTAGGCCCCTTACTTCCTGAAAAACCTCAGGTAGTATTTAAAGGGGTGCCGTCAATTTGAACATTTGTGGCCCCTAGTGTTTGTGACCCTCCGATAAAAAACCTATGTTTTTTCAGAATCTTGTAGGTTACTATCAGTGCAGAAAATGTGCGGTTTGCACTACCAATGCCATTAAGGATCGGAAGGTGGTCCATTTTCACTCCACCAGTACCTCACAAACTTTTCCAATCAAATCATTCATTACTTGCTCCACTACCCATGTAGTGTATCTTTTAACCTGTCCATGTGGGTTCCAATACGTGGGAGGCACAGTGCGCCCCCTTCAGGTCAGGTTAAATGAGAACATTGGAAACATTCGGAGAGGCTTTATAGGCCATCCAGTATCCAAGCATTATTTAGATTACACGGGAGAGATCCTAAGGGCACCAAATTTATTGGTATTGATAGACTTAAGCTACCATGGAGGGGTGGACCCAAAAGAAGAGCCATATCCAAGCTAGAAATGGAATGGATATACAAAATCAGATGCCTTAAACCTCAAGGGCTTAACGTTGATATTGAAATCAATGCGTTTATTGATAATGCATGATCATAATTTAAAATAATAAGCTTTCTTAAATAAAATTCATAGGGAACAAAATAAAACGTATAGCAATAGAATAATAATAAGTAGGGACATTAAAAGATAAAATTATACCTTTAAAAACTATGATTGTCCTGTAAAGTTTTGTGTTTGGTATATATATATTTTTCTTTATTTTTCTTTATTTCTCTGGGCAATGCTTGTAAAGGGGGATATCTGGGCTGAATATGGCTGTCTATCCTGGATATAAATATATCACGCCTTAAATGCGCCCCCTGAATTTATTCTCTGCTTGACTTCTGTAAATATTTACTAATGTCAATATTTCAAGAGTCATCATATTTCAACTGCTTTATCTGCTGTAGCAGCACAGCATAGTATTATGGAGTCGAATCCCTTTATATATTGTACACGCTATATGCTGCAGCTCCCTTATCCACATGTGGATGCATAATAAAAACTAAGTCAAGATCTAGTATGAGTACCATCTTATAGAAAAGGGGTTATATGTTGACATTATATATTATTTTTTCCTTGAGCTTTATAGTTCTTATTTTTAACTTAATTTCCGTGGTTATACATTTGAGTATTTCCTGTTTACATTTACGATCCGCCCTTGTATGCGGTTCACAATGATTGCCATATCAAAGCTTGGTATCCCTCTGCGCATGCCCAGTTGTGAGACTGGTCATTGCGAAAACGAGGCTTGGTTGCAATTGTTTTTTATAAAAGGTGATGGTTCATTGCGTCGCCCGTGCCCCGTTGAAGACGTCACGTATGACGAAACATGTAGGGCGTGGCTACGCAGTGCTTGCCATCACGTACCCCATGTAATTTGCACGGGCGTTTAGCTTTTATTTTATTTTATGCCGGCTTTTAAAAAAGTTTTTTACTCTTGAATTTTGTATGTGACCACTGGTCGACTGAGGCAATAAACTCCTTATAAATACTACACTATTGGAGTTTCTCTTTTCCCCCCTTTTTCCTTCCATTTACGGATCCTGTGAGAAGTGAGTCTCCCTCCTGACGCTGAAGCAGTGGAAACACCTCTCAGTGTGCGGCGCTTATGAGTGGACCCGAGCACCGGTATCCATCTGTCCCCGCAGGGGGCTTTATCTGAAGGCCTGTATGACCTTGCTATATAGGAGGTCCAACGCGTCCGGTAAGAGTACATCTATAACAACCTTTTCGGAACTACTGTTGGTTTGGAAGTGTCCTCTTATCCTCCCACTTTTTCCTCCTTTCACTTTAATGTGATGCACCAAAGGAACGGCTCATCTTTCTTGCGATTTTCTTTTTGTGATTCTGATTTCCATGAACTGATGAACGCGCTTTTCATGCGATTTGGATTTCAACTGGAAACTTATACAATTTTTGATTGAACTTTTCCACACTCTTTTTTTTTTTTGCACTTTCTTTCACGGAGATATGCTGTACATGTAATTAAGTGTATAATCACGCTGCACTGTTGTTGTCATAATTTACACACTGTAGCTTATAGTGTTTTTTTGAGAAGTTTATCTGCAAACCAAACTTAAAACCTAATTAATATATATGGTATATTTATGCAAGCGCACAATTTTTGATATATAAACAATAAAAGAAAGAAAGAATAAAAAAAACAAATTCACCACCTCCGCAATATATTGCATGTTTGCTTTTAAGTTTAGATAACCCTCCATTCCCTATAATTCCCATGGATTCCATTTCAGTTGCTGCTTTCTCCTGGCAATTAGCGATAAGGCATGCAAAGAACCAACCCGCTCACCATCAAGGAGTCAGGACTTTTTTTATGAAGGCGAGATTATTAAGTCGGTAATGTGTGTATCTCCCCCCCCCCCCCCCCCTGTTAATCTGCCCTGCATTGACATACTAGGAACATCAATAATATTCCCTGCGTCTCCCTGACTGGCAGGCCATGTTTACCGGACAAGCGCGTAGCTCTCACCAGCCATTATACCTCATTTCGCTGACAGGCGTAATTGCAGCCTGTGGGTTTTGAAACCTTCTTTTTTTTTTTTTTTTTTTTTTTTTTTATGAAGACTCTACTGGCGTTGTTACCTTGTTGCAGCTAAAGGGTTAATGGTCTCTCCCGCCATGCATGTCAAGCTGTGTCCATAATTGCCCCTTTAGAACATAAAAACAGGGATTACCTATAATACGTACACTTGCAGAGAAAACGCTGTCAAGCTTTAAGTGAAGAGACGGAGCGGAGAGGAAAACAGTGTGCTGACTTCACTGTATTTGTTTTCCTTAAAGGGTTTGATTGACTTGTGTGGAATTATTATGGAATACGCCGGCGTACAAAGTGCCGGTTGCAATCGGTTAATGCTGTGTTCCTGGTGGCGGAATGTCACCTATCCATTTGCTGTCAGTTTGATAGGCCGAGTGCTGGTTTTTATATAGTTTTGTTTTTTAGCTGATTTTCCTCTTTTTGTTTTATTAGAGCAATAGGCACTGTATAGCACCAGGAGGTGTTAATTACAGCTATTTCTTTAAATTTGAAATGTAGTTTAAAGGGCTTTATTTTTTGTTGTTGCTTTATATATGGAATGACATTGTTTTAAATTGTGGTGCATTTGCAAGATTTTTTTTTCTCAGATAATAGCTGCAGGTACTTCCTCCCTACCCACCTCCAAGCAACATCCCTTATCTCCACCCCCTACCCATCTCCAAGCACCATCCCCTGTCTTTGCTCCCTATTCACCTCTGAGCAACATCCCTTGTCTCTTCCCCCTACACACCCCTGAGTAGCATCCCTTGTCTCTGCCTCCTACCCACCTCCAAGCAACATCCCTTGTCTCTGCCCCCCCACCCACCGCTGAGCACCATCCCCCTCCAAGCAACATCCCTTGTCTCTGCCCCCTACCCACCTCCAAGCCACCTCTTTGCCCCCCTACCCACCTCTTTGCCCCCCTACCCACCTCTGAGATCCCCCCACCCACCTCTTTGCCCCCTACACACCTCTGAGCAACATCCCTTGTCTCTTCCCCCTGCCCACCTATGAGTACCATTCCTTGTATCTGCCCCCTACCTACCTCCGAGCATAATCCCTTGTCTCTGCCCCCTACCCATCCCCAAGCACCATCCCTTGTCTCTGCCCACTATTCACCTCTGAGCAACATCCCTGGTCTCTTCCCCCTACCCACCTCTGAGTACTATTCCTTGTCTCTGCCCCCTACCTACCTCCGAGCACAATCCCTTGTATCTGCCTCCTACCCATCTCCAAGCAACATTCTTTGTCTCTGCCCCCCACCCACCTCTGAGCACCACCCCACGTTTCTGCCCCCTACCCACCTCCAAGCAACATCCCCTGTCTCTGCCCCCTACCCACCTCCAAGCCACCTCTTTGCCCCCTACCCACCTCTGAGCCCCCCCCCCCCACCCACCTCTTTGGCCCCTACCCACCTCTGAGCAACATCCCTTGTCTCTTCCCCCTGCCCACCTCTGAGTACCATTCCTTGTATCTGCCCCCTACCTACCTCCGAGCACAATCCCTTGTCTCTGCCCCCTACCCACCTCCAAGCATCATCCCTTGTCTCTGCCCCCTATTCACCTCTGAGCAACATCCCTTGTCTCTTCTCCCTACCCACCTGAGTACCATTCCCTGTCTCTGCCCCTTACCTACCTCCGAGCACAATCCCTTCTCTCTGCCTCCTACCCACCTCCAAGCAACATCCCTTGTCTCTGCCCCCCACCCACCTCTGAGCACAATCCCACGTTTCTGCCCCCTACCCACCTCCAAGCAACATCCCTTGTCTCTGCCCCTACCCACCTACAAGCCACCTCTTTGCCCCCTACCCACCTCTGAGCCTCTCCTACCCACCTCTTTGCCCCCACCCACCTCTGAGCAACATCCCTTGTCTCTTCCCCCTACCCACCTCCAAGCACCAACTCTTGTCTCTGCCCCCTATCCACCTCCAAGCACCATCCCCTGTCTTTGCCTCCTACCCACCTCTGAGCAACATGCCTTGTCTCTTCCCCCTACCCACCTCTGAGTACCATTCCTTGTAACTGCCCGCTACCTACCTCCGAGTACAATCCCTTGTCTCTGCCCCTACCCACCTCTGAATACCATCCCTCATCTCTGCCCCTACCCACCTCCAAGCAACATCCCTTGTCTCTGCCCCCTACCCACCTCTGAACACCATCCACGTTTCTGCCCCCTACCCACCCCCAAGCCCCATCCCCTATATTTGCCCCCTACCCACCTCTGGTCATCATCCCTTGTTTCGTCCCCCTACCCATCTATGAGTACTATTCCTTGTATCTACCCCCTAAATACCCCTGAGCACAATCCCTTGACTCTGCCCCCTACCCACCTCCAAGCATCATCCCTTGTCTCTGCCCCCTATTCACCTCTGAGCAACATCCCTGGTCTCTTCCCCCTACCCACCTCTGAGTACCATTCCCTGTCTCTGCCCCTTACCTACCTCCAAGCACCATGCCTTGCCTATGCCCCCTACCTATCTTTGAGTGCCATCCTTTGTCTATGCCCCCTACTCACCTCTGAGCAAAATCCCTTTTCTCCACCCCCTACCCACCTCCGAGCACCATCCCCTGTCTCTGCCCCCTACCCACCTCTGAGAAACATCCCTTATCTCTTCCCCCTACCCACCTCTGAGTACCATTCCTTGTCTCTGCCCCCTACCCACCTCCGATCACCATCCCTTGTCTCTGCCCCCTACCTACCTCCAAGCACCATTCCTCGTCTATGCCCTTTACCCACGTCCGAGCAACATCCCTTGTCTCTCCCCCCTATCTACCTCTGAGTACCGTTCCTTGTCTCTGCCCCCTACCTACCCCCAAGCACCATGCCTTGTCTATGCCCCCTACCTATTTTTGAGCGCTATCCTTTGTCTGTGACCCCTACTCACCTCTAAGCACCATCCCTCATCTCCACCCCCCTACCCACCTCTGAATACCATCCCCTGTCTCTTTCCCTTACCCACTTTTGAGCACCATCTCTTGTTTCTGCCCTCTACCCACCTCCAAGCACCATTGCTTGTCTCTGCACCAACCCACCCCTGAGCACCATCCCTTGTCTCTGCCCCCTACCCACCTCCAAGCACCATCCCTCATCTCTGCCCCAACCCACCCCAAGCACCATCCCTCATCTCTGCCCCCTACCCACCTCTAAGTAGCATCCCTTGTCTATGCCCCCTACCCACCTCCAAGGACCATCCCTTGTCTTTGCTCCCTACTTATCTCCAAGCACCATTCCCTGTCTGTGCCCCCTACACACCTCTGAGCACTATCCCTTATCTCGACCCTCTACCCACCATCGAGCACCATCCCCTGTCTCTGTCCACTACCCACCTCCACACATCATCCCTTGTCTATGCTTCCTACCCACCTCTGAGAACCATCCCTTGTCTCTGCCTCAACTCATCCCCGCCGAGCATCATCCCTCATCTCTGCCCCCTACCCATCTCCGAGCACCATTCCTTGTCTCTGCCCCCCCACCCACCTCCGGGCACCATCTCTTGTCTCTGCTCACTATACATCTCCAAGCACCATCGCTTGTCTATGCCCTATACCCAACTCTGAGCAACATCTCTTGTCTCTGCCCCTACCCACCTCCGAGCACCATCCCTTATCTCCACCGCTACCCACTTCTGAGCACTATACCTTATCTCCACCACCTACCCACCTCTGAACACAACCCCCTGTCTCCACCCCCTGCCCACCTCTGAGCAACATGCCTTGTCTCTGCCTCTTACCCACCTCCGAATACCATCCCTTGTCTCTGCCCCTACCCACCTCCAAGCACCAACCCTTGTCTCTGCCCCCTACCCACCTCTGAGCACCATCTCTTGTTTCTGCCCCCTACCCATCTCCAAGCACCATCCATTGTCTCTACCCTGTACCCAGCTACAAGCATCAACCCTTGTCTCCACCCCTACCCACTTACAGTTTTACAACTTAAAAAAAAAAATTCCAAAAAAATTGTGAAATGAACCCCCAAATTTAATTAAATTTCTTACTTTTCCAAAAAGTTGTGACAAAATATTACAACTTCAAAAAGCCTCTTACTAAATGCCTCTCTACTTTCCAAAAAGGGTTCATTTGAGGGGGATTTGTACTGTCCTGGCAGTTTAAGGGCCTTAAGAAATTAGATCAGCCATCAGTAAATCAGAATTGATCAATTTTCAAATGTATAATGTACAGTGCCTTGAAAAAGTATTCATACCCCTTGCAATTTTCCACATTTTGTCGTGTTGCAACCAAAAACGTAAATGTATTTTATTGGGGATTTTATGTGATAGACCAATACAAAGTGGCACATAATTGTGACGTGGAAGGAAAATGATAAATGGTTTTTAACATTTTTTACAAATAAATATGTGAAAAATGTGGTGTGCATTTGTATTCAGCCCTCTTTACTCTGATACCCCTAACTAAAATCTAGTGGAAACAATTGCCTTCAGAAGTCACCCAATTAGTAAATACAGTCCACCTGTGTGTAATTTAATCTCAGTATAAATACAACTGTTCTGTGAAACCCTCAAGAGGTCTGTTATGCCGCGTACACACGAGCGGACTTTACGGCGGACTTTGCCCGGCGGATTTTTCTACGTACTTTATGACTGACTTTCTGAATGAACGGACTTGCCTACACACAATCCACCAAAGTCCGTCGAATTCGTACGTGATGACGTACGACCGGACTAAAACAAGGAAGTTCATAGCCAGTAGCCAATAGCTGCCCTAGC
Organism: Lithobates septentrionalis; assembly: GCA_037952835.1. Classification (NCBI taxonomy): domain Eukaryota; kingdom Metazoa; phylum Chordata; class Amphibia; order Anura; family Ranidae; genus Lithobates; species Lithobates septentrionalis. The sequence goes on from JBBDGP010000364.1 coordinate 1,536,497, forward strand.
GTGGCTTTTTGTCCGTCGAACTAGCATACAGACGGCGGACTTTTCGACCGGACTCGATTTCAACGGATAAATTTTAAACAAGTTTCAAATCAAATCTCGTCCAACTTTTGAGCAAACAAAGTCCGCTGGAGCCCACGCACGATCAAATTGTCCGATGAAATCCAGTCCGCCGGGCAAAGTCCGCCGTAAAGTCCGCTCGTGTGTACGCGGCATTAGAGAACCTTAGTGAAAAAAACAGCATCATGAAGTCCAAGGAACACACAAGACAGGTCAGGGATAAAGTTGTTGAGAAGTTTAAAGCAGGGTTAGGTTATAAAACAATATCCCAAGCTTTGAACATCTCACGTAGCATTGTTCAATCCAACCATCCATTCAATCCATAATATTTAGAGAGCTCCTATAACGTTTGGAAAACCTGCCAGAAGGTAGACATCACACTGTGGCTGAACGAAAGGCCTTCTAAATCCAACTCAGCTACCAGGTCACTACAAAGCGATGAGGCTGAGATATACTATTTGCTTTATCTACAGTCACGTCACATAAGGAAAGGCCAGGTTGTGTCATACAGCAATTCCTAAGACATATCTAAAAAAAAAAAAACTCTGTACACACGCAGTCGGACTTTCCGACAACAAATGTTCGATGGGCGCTTGTTGCCGGAAATTCCGACTGTGTGTAGGCTCCATCGGACATTTTCCATCTGAACTTCTGACAAACAAAATTTGGGATCTGGATCTCAAATTTTCCAACAACAAAATCCGTTGTCGGAAATTCCGATCGCATGTACACAATTTCCAACGCACAAAGTTCCACACATGCTCGGAATCAAGCAGAATTGAACTTCGTTTTTCTCGGCTCGTGGTACGTGTTGTACGTCACTGCATTCTTGACCTTCGGAATTTCCAACAAGATTTGTGTGACCGTGTGTATGCAAGACAAGTTTGAGACAACATCCGCCGGAAAAAAAATCCATGGATTTTGTTATCGGAATGTGCGATCGTGTGTACGGGGCATAAGAGTCTTGCAAACAATCCATTATTATATTATTCTCCATCAGCATCATAATAGGTAGAAAGCCAATTAACACTTATTAACAGCTTTCCATACACCTTCTCTTTTGCACTTTGTTAAATGTTAATATTTCAAAGGATTGATGGAATCTGGAGGTGTAGCTTTTCTTTCTTGTTGTCTTAACTCAGTCTAATATTGGTGCTTCATCATAACTAGTGTACCCAGTTGTTTCATTACATGACAGAGGAGCAGGAGCCGGAGTCATTTATCCACCTAATGGTCCTCCAGACACTCCGTTATATATTTCTTCACATTTCCCGACCTGACACCGAGGTGTTAATTGTTCTTTGGGTGTATTTTAATACCTTGTGTATGATTGGCACATTGGGTCCCAGTAGCCGAGTTTAAGACTTTGAAGGAGATGTAAATTACTTCCATTTAGTCAACATATATACACTACCGTTCAAAAGTTTGGGGTCACATTGAAATGTCCTTATTTTTGAAGGAAAAGCACTGTACTTTTAAATGAAGCTAACTTTAAACTAGTCCTAACTTTAAACAAATATACTCTATACATTGCTAATGTGGTAAATGACTATTCTAACTGCAAATGTCTAGTTTTTGGTGCAATATCTACATAGGTGTATAGAGGCCCATTTCCAGCAACTATCACTCCAGTGTTCTAATGGTACAATGTGTTTGCTCATTGGCTCAGAAGGCTAATTGATGATTAGAAAACCCTTGTGCAATCATGTTCACACATCTAAAAACAGTCTAGCTCCTTCCAGAAGCTACAAAACTGACCTTCCTGTGAGCAGATTGAGTTTCTGGAGCATCACATTTGTGGGGTCAATTAAACGCTCAAAATGGCCAGAAAAAGAGAACTTTTATCTGAAACTCGACAGTCTATTCTTGTTCTTAGAAATGAAGGCTATTCCATGCGAGAAATTGCAAAGAAATTGAAGATTTCCTACAACGGTGTGTACTACTCCCTTCAGAGGACAGCACAAACAGGCTCTAACCAGAGTAGAAAAAGAAGTGGGAGGCCGTGTTGCACAACTAAGCAAGAAGATAAGCACATTAGAGTCTCTAGTTTGAGAAACAGACGCCTCACAGGTCCCCAACTGGCATCTTCATTAAATAGTACCCGCAAAACACCAGTGTCAACATCTACAGTGAAGAGGCGGCTGCGGGATTTTGGGCTTCAGGGCAGAGTGGCAAAGAAAAAGCCATATCTGAGACTGGCCAATAAAAGAAAAAGATTAAGGTGGGCAAAAGAACACAGACATTGGACAGAGGAAGACTGGAAAAAAGTGTTGTGGACGGATGAATCCAAGTTTGAGGTGTTTGGATCACAAAGAAGAACGTTTGTGAGACGCAGAACAAATGAAAAGATGCTGGAAGAATGCCTGACGCCATCTGTTAAGCATGGTGGAGGTAATGTGATGGTCTGGGGTTGCTTTGGTGCTGGTAAGGTGGGAGCTTTGTACAGGGTAAAAGGGATTCTGAATAAGGAAGGCTATCACTCCATTTTGCAACGCCATGCCATACCCAGTGGACAGCGCTTGATTGGAGCCAATTTCATCCTACAACAGGACAATGACCCTAAACACACCTCCAAATTGTGCAAGAACTATTTACAGCAGAAGCAGGCAGCTGGTATTCTATCGGTAATGGAGTGGCCAGCACAGTCACCAGATCTGAACCCCATTGAGCTGTTGTGGGAGCAGCTTGACCGTATGGTACGCCAGAAGTGCCCATCCAACCAATCCAACTTGTGGGAGCTGCTTCTAGAAGCGTGGGGTGCAATTTCTCCAGCTTACCTCAATAAATTAACAGCTAGAATGCCAAAGGTGTGCAATGCTGTAATTGCTGCAAAAGGAGGATTCTTTGATGAAAGCAAAGTTTGATGTAAAAACAATGTTATTTCAAATACAAATCATTATTTCTAACCTTGTCAATGTCTTGACTCTATTTTCTATTCATTTCACAACGTATGGTGGTGAATAAGTGTGACTTTTCATGGAAAACACAAAATTGTTTGGGTGACCCCAAACTTTTGAACGGTAGTGTATATACGATCGGTAAGACAGTGGTTAGCTTATTTTTAAAGCTACACTGCCGCTTAACAACATCATCTTAAAAAAAAAAAAAAAAAAAAGACATCCTTTAAAGCTGAATTCCAGGTATGGATATTTTACATAGTTGTATTGGTCCAGCTTGGAGCAATGTACGCTGCCTTGAAAAAGTATTCATACCCCTTGGAATTTTCCACATTTTGTCACGTTTCAAATAAAAAAGGTGAATGTATTTTATTGGGATTTTATGTGATAAACCAACACAAAGTGGCTCATAATTGTGAAGTGGAAGGATTTTTTTTTTTTGCAAATAAATATGTGAAAACTGCGGCATGCATTTGTATTCAGCCCCCTTTACTCTGATACCCCTAACTAAAAATCTAGTGGAACCAATTGCCTTCAGAATCACCTAATTAGTAAATAGAGTCCACCTGTGTGTAGTTTAATCTCAGTATAAATACTGCTATTCTGTGAAGCCCTCAGAGGTTTGTTAGAGATCCTTAGTGAACAAACAGCATCATGAAGGCCAAGGAACACACCAGACAGGTCAGGGATAACGTTGTGGAGAAGTATAAAGCAGGGTTAGGTTATAAAAAAATATCCCAAGCTTTGAACATCTCACGGAGCACTGCTCAATCCATCATTGGAAAATGGAAAGAGTATGGCACAACTGCAAATCTACCAAGACATGGCCATCCACCTAAACTGACAGGCCGAGCAAGGAGAGCATTCATCAGAGAAGAAGCTAAGAGGTCCATGGTAACTCTGGAGGAGCTGCAGAGATCCACAGCTCAGGTGGGAGAATCTGTCCAAAGGACAACTATTAGTCGTGCTCTCCACAAATCTTGTCTTTATAGAAGAGTGGCAAGAAGAAAGACATTGTTGAGAGAAAGCCATAAGGAAGTCCCTTTGCAGTTTGTGAGAAGCCATGTGGAGGACACAGCAAACATGTGGAAGAAGGTGCTCTGGTCAGATGAGACCAAAATTGAACTTTTTGGCCTAAAAGTAAAACGTTATGTGTGGCGGAAAACTAACACTGCACATCATCCTGAACACACCATCCCCACTGTGAAACATGGTGGTGGCAGCATCATATTGTGGGGATGCTTTTCTTCAGCAGGGACAGGGAAGCTGGTCAGAGTTCGTGGGAAGATGGATGGAGCCAAATACAGGACAATCTTATGCCGCGTACACACGGGCGGACTTTCCGACGGACTTTCAACGGACTTTTGACGGACTTGCCATGGACTTTTTAACGAACGGACTTGCCTACACACGATCACACTAAAGTCCGACAAATTCGTACGTGATGACGTACACCGGACTAAAATAAGGAAGTTGATAGCCAGTAGCCAATAGCTGCCCTAGCGTTGTTTTTTGTCCGTCGGACTAGCATACAGACGAGCGGATTTCTGGGTCCGGCGGAGTTACGACGTAAAGATTTGAAGCATGTTCCAAATCTAAAGTCCGTCAGATTGGCGACTGGAAAAGTCAGCTGAAGGTCCGATGAAGCCCACACATGATCGGATTGTCCACCGGACTCGGTCCATCGGACCACTCCGGTCGAAAAGTCCGACCATGTGTATGTTACATTAGAAGAAAGCCTGTTAGAGTCTGCAAAAGACTTGAGACTGGGGCAGAGGTTCACCTTCCAGCAGGACAACGACCCTAAACATACATCCAGAGCTACAATGGAATGGTTTAGATCAAAGCATATTCATGTGTTAGAATGGCCCAGTCAAAGTCAAAAATCCAATTGAGAATCTGTGGCAAGACTTGAAAATTTCTGTTCACAGACGCTCTCCATCCAATCTGACAGAGCTTGAGCTGTTTTGCAAAGAAGAATGGGCAAAAATGTCACTCTCTAGATGTGCAAAGCTGGTAGAGACATCCGCAAAAAGACTTGGAGCTGTAATTGCAGAGAAAGGGGGTTCTACAAAGTATTGACTAAGGGGGGGGGGGGTGAATATAAATGTACCCCACACTTTTCACATATTTATTTGTAAAAAAAATTGAAAACCATTTATCATTTTCCTTCCACTTCACAATTATGTGCCACTTTGTGTTGGTCTATCACATAAAATCCCAATAAAATACATTTAAGTTTTTGGTTGTAACATGACAAAATGTGCAAAATTTCGAGGGGTGTGAATACTTTTTAAAGGCACTGTAAGCAAGGCTTATCTATAGGTACAGTAAATATCTCCTAAACATGCACCGTTTAGGAGATATTTACTTTAAAAGCGTCCGGCGCATGCGTGCTGGGCTCTAAATGGTCAGTGCCATCCATTCAGATCTCTGTGCCGTGGGCCATGACTCCATGGAAATCATCATGGCTCGGCCATTAAGATGGCTGAATCCTGCCAACCCCGAAGGAAGACTGGGAGATGATGCAAGCACCTACAGCATACACAGCGTGGCACTGGAGGGCTTTGTTTTTAGGTAAGTCTGTCTAATGTGTAATTGGCATTCAAATGAATGTCACTGCAATGCACCACAGTCCTAGGCACTGAGGAAGGGGCCCTCTACGCTGGCTGCGTGGGCACTGACAGCTTATCACCTACAGAGGTAAATACAGCAGGGACTGGTGGGTGAGGGGGTTGAGGGTATAGGTTGTCTGAAAAGGTGAACCTACACTTTAAGCTGCCTGAAACCACAGCTTACATACTGTAGAATGAAATATGGAAATATGGGAAGTTCCTATTTTTTTTTTCTTGGTACAGATTTGCTAAGCTATGATGAAATGAAAAAGAGAAGTGCCCACACGTAGGTGCTCATCTTTTTCTTTCTTTGCTTTTTTTTTTTTTTTGCTTTGGGTTTTATTCACCCAAATGCTGTTGAATGTTAGGCAAATATAATTCCTTTTTGAAATCTAATGGGAAAAAAAAATTTGAGATGAGTAGTTTTCAATTAACTAAATTTTCAATTATAACTACATATTTCCAGAGAGAAAAAATATTAACTAGAAAGCTTACATCATTTAACAATTAAATTTAGCCTAATTTGATGTTTTATTATATTCGAATAAAATGTAAAACATAATGTATATTTTTATTAATTGATAAATAATTTAGGAATTAATTATCACCAGCCATGTAAACATCCGATGCTTATATGATTAAAAAAAGACAATGTAAATTCTGCTAAATTATAATTGTAAAAAATTAATTGTAAAAATGATGATGATGATGATGATCATGATAAGGGGGTGGTTAATTGCTCACAGGTGCCTATTTAACTGGGTGTAGGACTCAGTCTGAGCGTGCTCAGTCTGAGGCTGTGGAACTCGGTGTAAGTGGAGCTATAAGTGGGAGTTAAAAACCAGAGTTAGAGTGAATAAGTCTTGCTTGTTGATTGCTGGGTTTGCTGGGTTGCATTTTTGGGGCTTTTCCTTTTAGTTTTTCATTTGCCTTTTTCTGTCACTTTTTAAATAGCTTTTTTTTTTTCCTCTGGTTCCTTCAGTCTATCAATTAAGGGGGGTGGTTAATTGCTCGCAGGTGCCTATTTAACTGGGTGTAGGACTCAGTCTGAGCGTGCTCAGTCTGAGGCTGTGAAACACGGTGTAAGTGGAGCTGGTATAAGTGGGAGTTAAAAACCAGAGTTAGAGTGAATAAGTCTTGCTTGTTGATTGCTGGGTTTGCTGGGTTGCATTTTTGGGGCTTTTCCTTTTAGTTTTTCATTTGCCTTTTTCTGTCACTTTTTAAATAGCTTTTTTTTTTTCCTCTGGTTCCTTCAGTCTATCAATTAAGGGGGGTGGTTAATTGCTCACAAGTGCCTATTTAACTGGGTGTAGGACTCAGTCTGAGCGTGCTCAGTCTGAGGCTGTGGAACTCGGTGTAAGTGGAGCTGGTAAAAGTGGGAGTTAAAAACCAGAGTTTAAAACAGGAGGTTATAACAGGGGTCATAGTACCTGTGTAGTGTGAGTATCTGAGTGTTGTCTGAGTAGTGTGTGTGGATCGTTAGTACTTGTGTATTGTGTACTGTATACTTGAGTATTGCGAGTGCACGTAGGTCTGCGACTGTTCTGCGATTGCACGTAGGTCTGTGAGTACCTGTGTATTGTCTTGTTGTGTACCTGTGTATTGTCTTGAGTATTAGTGCCAGGAAACTAGCTGTTAGGTAATTTGGACAGGGTAAAATCCCCAAATCCTCACTAAATTTAATAGGTACGATGCCCGGCGGGTGTGGAGAGGCGACTCTTTGTACATCTTGCCGCATGTATGCATTCCTTGATCACCCGATCGAGGGCGAATACAGTTGTGCAAAATGTAAGCACATTGTTTCCCTGGAAGCCCAGGTTCTGAATCGGGGAAGCAACTGTCAGCACTGAGAAGTCCCTCCATACTAAAGGTGAGCGAGGCAGGGGCCAGCACAGAGGCGGGTGGAGACAAAGAGGTGCAGGCACTAGCAAAGAGTAGATGGGTGACAGTCAGGAGGGGTAGAGGGGGAAGTGCCAGAGAGGCCGATCCAGGACTGGAGCATACCAATAAGTACGCTCCATTGAGTGACATTGGTGAAACCAGTCAGGGACCAGAACTGCTGGAGATGAGGGACTCTCCTAGCTGCCAGGGGAAGAACTCCTCCAGTGAGAGTGGGGGGGCAGCAAAGGGAAAGGAAAGACAGATTCTGGTGGTAGGGGACTCAATTCTTAGAAGGACAGAGAGGGCAATCTGTAACCAAGACCTGAAGCGCCGAACAGTATGTTGTCTACCGGGCGCTCGGGTTCGGCACATCACGGATTTTGTGGACAGTTTACTGGGAGGGGCTGGGGAAGACCCGGCTGTCATGGTGCACGTTGGCACCCATGACAAAGTCAGAGGCAGATGGAGTGTCCTTAAGAACGTTTTTAGGGACTTAGGTGCTAAATTGAGGAAAAGGACCTCCAAGGTAGTATTCTCAGTACATCGAGCCACACCAGAAAGGCAGAGGGAGACTAGGGAAGTAAACAAGTGGCTGAAGAGCTGGTGCAGTAAGGAGGGGTTTGGGTTCCTGGAGGATTGGGTCGACTTCTCAGTCGGTAACCGGTACTATAGAAGGGACGGACTGCACCTAAATGAGGAGGATGCAGATCTGCTGGGAATGAAGATGGCCAAAAAGTTAGAGGGGTTTTTAAACTAGGCGATGGGGGGGAGGGTCCAGAGACAGTGATAGCCAGCGCGGAAGATATTCCAGAAGGTAGTATTGGGGGCATTAGTGGTAGGTTAACCAAAGCACAAAAACACAAGGTGAGTATAGTAGCAAGTCCTAGTTGCAATCTTGAAACACCCAATACGAGGACAATATGCGACCAGTCTAAACTATGTGGCATGTTCACCAATGCCAGGAGCATGGCGGACAAGATGGGTGAACTAGAGATACTGTTGTACAAGGAGGATTTGGATTTTGTTGGAATTTCAGAGACCTGGTTCAACAGCTCTCATGATTGGCTGGCAAACATTCAAGGGTATACCCTTTACCGCAAGGATAGAGAGGGTAAAAAAGGGGGAGGGGTATGCTTATATATCAAGAATAATGTACAAGTGAATGTGAGAGATGACATCACTGAGGGAGCTAGAGAGGAGGTGGAATCCTTATGGGTAGAGCTCCAAAGGGATGAAGTTAAGGGGAAAATAATACTGGGAGTATGCTATAGGCCCCCTAACCTGAGGGAGGAAGTGGAGACGGATCTCCTATCACAAATTGGATTAGCAGCAAGGATGGGAAGTGTTATCATAAAGGGGGATTTTAATTATTCAGACATAGACTGGGCAGAGGGAATCGCGCATTCATTTAAGACTTGCCAGTTCCTTAATGTCTTGCAGGACAATTTTATGGGTCAGATGGTAGATGCACCAGCTAGAAATAAAACATTACTGGATCTACTGATTACCAACTATACAGACCTGATCACAGATGTGGAAATACGGGGCAATTTAGGTAACAGCGATCACAGGTCAATTCGTTTCAGTATAAATCACACAAATAGGAAACATGAAGGGAACACAAAGACACTGAATTTCAAAAGAGCCAACTTCCCTAAACTACAAACCTTGCTAAAAGGCATAAATTGGGATAAAATATTAGGAACAAAGAATACGGAGGAGAGATGGGTTTGCTTTAAGAGCATATTAAATAAGGGCATTAGCCAATGTATTCCATTGGGTAATAAATTTAAAAGAGCGGAGGAGAGCAAAAAAAATCCCAAGAAATTCTTTAAGTATGTAAACAGTAAAAAAGGGAGGACAGACCATATTGGCCCCATAAAGAATGAGGAAGGACATCTGGTTACAAAGGATGGGGAGATGGCAAAGGTATTGAATTTATTCTTCTCCTCAGTCTTCACGAGTGAATCGGGGGGCTTCAGTAACCAAAACTGCAGTGTTTATCCTCATGACACAACACAGGAAGCACCTCCATGGTTAACAGAGGACGGAATTAAAATTAGACTTGAGAAACTTAACATTAATAAATCACCGGGACCAGATGGCTTGCATCCGAGGGTACTTAGGGAACTCAGTCAGGTGATTGCCAGACCGTTGTTCCTAATTTTTACAGACGGTCTATTGACTGGAATGGTACCAGCTGATTGGAGAAAAGCCAATGTAGCACCAATATTTAAAAAGGGCCCAAAAAACATCCCTGGGAATTACAGACCAGTTAGCCTAACATCAATAGTATGTAAACTCTTGGAGGGGATGATAAGGGACTATATACAAGATTTTAGTAATAAGAACGATATCATTAGCAGTAATCAGCATGGATTCATGAAGAATCGTTCTTGCCAAACCAATCTATTAACCTTCTATGAGGAGGTGAGTTGCCATCTAGATAAAGGAAAGCCCATAGATGTGGTGTATCTGGATTTTGCAAAAGCATTTGACACAGTTCCCCATAAACGTTTACTGTACAAAATAAGGTCCGTTGGCATGGACCATAGGGTAAGTACATGGATTAAAAACTGGCTACAAGGGCGTGTTCAGAGGGTGGTGATAAATGGGGAGTACTCAGAATGGTCAGGGGTGGGTAGTGGGGTTCCCCAGGGTTCTGTGCTGGGACCAATCCTATTTAATTTGTTTATAAACGACCTGGAGGATGGGATAAACAGTTCAATCTCTGTATTTGCAGACGATACTAAGCTAAGCAGGGCAATAACTTCTCCGCAGGATGTGGAAACCTTGCAAAAAGACCTGAACAAATTAATGGGGTGGGCGACTACATGGCAAATGAGGTTCAATGTAGAAAAATGTAAAATAATGCATTTGGGTGGCAAAAATATGAATGCAATCTATACACTGGTGGGAAAACCTCTGGGGGAATCTAGGATGGAAAAGGACCTGGGGGTCCTAGTAGATGGTAGGCTCAGCAATGGCATGCAATGCCAAGCTGCTGCTCATAAAGCAAACAGAATATCGGCATGCATTAAAAGTGGGATCAACTCCAGAGATAAAACGATAATTCTCCAGCTCTACAAGACTCTGGTCCGGCCGCACCTGGAGTATGCTGTCCAGTTCTGGGCACCAGTCCTCAGGAAGGATGTACTGGAAATGGAGCGAGTACAAAGAAGGGCAACAAAGCTAATAAAGGGTCTGGAGGATCTTAGTTATGAGCAAAGGTTGCGAGCGCTGAACTTATTCTCTCTGGAGAAAAGACGCTTGAGGGGGGATATGATTTCAATTTACAAATACCGTACTGGTGACCCCACAATAGGGATAAAACTTTTTCGCAGAAGAGAGTTTAATAAGACTCGTGGCCACTCATTACAATTAGAAGAAAAGAGGTTTAACCTTAAACTACGTAGAGGGTTCTTTACTGTAAGAGCCGCAAGGATGTGGAATTCCCTTCCACAGGTGGTGGTCTCAGCGGGGAGCATTGATAGCTTCAAGAAACTATTAGATAATCACCTGAATGACCGCAACATACAGGGATATGTAATGTAATACTGACACATAATCACACACATAGGTTGGACTTGATGGACGTGTGTCTTTTTTCAACCTCACCTACTATGTAACTATGTAACTATCTGATTATCAATTTTATTTGATCTAACCAATTTAGTAATATATATTTAAAAATTTAATAAAGTATCTTGTAAATTAGACTTGTACCAAATTGAAAAACAGACATCATTGATAACACCTTGAACTTTTCCAGCTTATTCTAGCCTCAAATTGGTAGTAAAGTCCATTATGAAACTTTTACCTACAGGCAGTGTTAATTTTGATGTCCAATTTCGATTTTGTTTTAGTCATAGTCTTTTGACTAAAATGTCATTTTAGTTTTAGTAGTATTTTAGTCATCTGAATTGTTTTAGTTTTGGTTGTATTTTAGTCATCTGAATTGTTTTGGTTTTAGTCGTATTTTAGTCATCTGAATTGTTTTAGTTTTGGTCGTATTTAATTTATCTTAATTGTTTTAGTTTTAGTCGTATTTTAGTCATCTGACTTGTTTTAGTTTTGGTCATATTTTAGTCACCTGAATTGTTTTAGTTTTGGTCATATTTTAGTCATCTGAATTGTTTTAGTTGTAGTTGTATTTAAGTCAGCTAGAGCTTATAATAAGGTTTACCTGTAGAAAAAAAGAATATCTCCTAAACGTGCGCCGTGTAGGAGATATTGCAAAGACTGGCAGCCAGTGACGTCACCAGCGCATGCGCACCGTGCTCTCAATGTATAGCAAGCCAGTCATTCAGAAAGCCGTGCTGTGGCTGGCGTGCCGAAGCATGGGCGTAGCATAAGGGGTTGCAGGGGTCACAATTGCAACACCGCCCCTAGCTCCAGGGGGCCCCTGGAGCCTCCCTGTCATATTATCACATCCTCCACAAAATCCAGCTCCGATCTGCCCTAGGGCCCCACAACCACGCTCCAGTACTGGGCTTCTACTTTGCCTTCCACAGTCCACACCCCTCTGTTTCCACTGGCTGGGGAGAAGCTGTGAGCCATTTTCTGAATGGAGAGGAGCACAAGGTGAGAACAGTCCAGGATGGTGAAGTGTCTGTGCTGTGTGCTGGCAACATGGAATGGTAACCGAGCTCAGCAAGGCAAGAGGAGGAGTATGCCGTCCTGTAGCCACGATGGGACCAATTTCACTGGTGAGGTATGACACCGCTCAGTGTCTCCTAGTCACCAGCTGGGATTCTCTGTACCCCCCCACCTGGGGATGTCTACTTACCCCACTTCCCTGACAACTGGGGAAAAGACACACACCTCCGGGAGGTGACTTTCCCAACACCTGCCAACACTGGCAGAGAAACCTTCAGAAATTGCTAAAACAAATAGTTAACACCTCCTCGGGGGGCCCCTGAAGGGCTCCAGATTTTGTGTCACATGGCTTTGCCCTCCCAGATGTAAGTTGCCCCCCCCCCCAAGCCCCCTGACCACCCCCTCCACCCTGCATGCTATGCCCGCCTGCTGAGCTCCTTTCCCATTACAGCACTCTATACTGTTCCTCCTCCGCAGGGCTGAAATCACATTCCTTTACAGCACAGACAGTCAGCCATGATCTGCCTACTGCAATTACACTGCCGTTCCGACAAGAGAATTTCACAGGTCAGAAGGGCAACAGCCAGATACACCCTGTGAGGACTGACAGACTGTGTGTAAAGGAATGTGATTTCAGCCCTGTGTAGTGTGTGTGTGTGGGGGGGCTGTATACAGTGCTGGGATGGGAAAGGAGCTCTGCCAAGTGACCTGCCAGGGGTCCCTGTCCTCTGATTCTCCAGCAGTGATCCCTGTCCTCTGATTCTCTAGCAGTGATCCCTGTCCTCTGATTCTCCAGCGGTGATCCCTGTCCTCTGATTCTCCAGCGGTGATCCTTGTCCTCTGATTCTCCAGCGGTGATCCCTGTCCTCTGCTTCTCCAGCAGTGATCCCTGTCCTCTGATTCTCCAGCGGTGATCCCTGTCCTCTGATTCTCCAGCAGTGATCCCTGTCCTCTGATTCTCCAGCAGTGATCCCTGTCCTCTGATTCTCCAGCAGTGATCCCTGTCCTCTGATTCTCCAGAGGTGATCCCTGTCCTCTGATTCTCCAGAGGTGATCCTTGTCCTCTGATTCTCCAGCAGTGATCCCTGTCCTCTGATTCTCCAGCGGTGATCCCTGTCCTCTGATTCTCTAGCAGTGATCCCTGTCCTCTGATTCTCCAGCAGTGATCCCTGTCCTCTGATTCTCCAGCGGTGATCCTTGTCCTCTGATTCTCCAGCGGTGATCCCTGTCCTCTGATTCTCCAGCGGTGATCCCTGTCCTCTGATTCTCCAGCGGTGATCCCTGTCCTCTGATTCTCCAGCGGTGATTCCTGTCCTCTGATTCTCCAGAGGTGATCCTTGTCCTCTGATTCTCTAGCGGTAATCCCTGTCCTCTGATTCTCCAGCGGTGATCCCTGTCCTCTGATTCTCCAGCGGTGATTCCTGTCCTCTGATTATTCTCCAGAGGTGATCCCTGTCCTCTGATTCTCTAGCGGTAATCCCTGTCCTCTGATTCTCCAGCGGTGATCCCTGTCCTCTGATGTAAAGAGGAACTCTGGGAACTCAAAACTCTAAAGCCACTTTGAGTATCTTGGCGTGCGGTGGATGTATCTGCATGCACGCTGGAAGTAGTGGGGGGGGGTCAACTTTTGCATCGGGGCCCACAAACTTCAAGCTACGCCTCTGCGCAGAAGTGACGTCATCGCGGCTCCACCATTCAAGCCAACAGGGAATGAAGACGGGTGGAAGATGGAAGCGGTGTCAGAGCATTGCTGGAGCGCTTAATTTTACAGGTAAGTTTTTCATAATGTGCTAGTAGGTAATGCAGAGGGACCGGAATTTTTTAAAAAAATGTTTTAATAGGATTCACTACCTCTTTACTTACCATAAATTGACCTGTGATTTCAGGCCACCTAGGTAGGAGGGAATTCACTTTACAAAAATATATGAGGTAGTATTGAGCTCAATTGCCCTTGGTTGGGTTTGGCAGGGATTCACCAAACATTAATGAAGTTTGCATGCTGAACCCGAACTCCTTTGAAACCAATTGGAACCCAATCTGTAAAGTTAAAAATGCAAGGGGGTGTAAAATAATAGAACAGTATAGAAAATGTATAGAAAAAAAATCATTTTTTAAAAATGTCAATCCATCCAAATTTGAGATTATTTTTGCACTGACATTTACAGAGTTCAATACCGGGCACTTTTAACCCCTTCCTGCCCAGGCCAATTTTCTGCTTTCAGCGCTTTGAATGGCGTCTTTGAATGACAATTGCGCGGTCATGCAACACTGTACCCAAACTAGATTTTTATCATTTGTTCACACAATGAGAGATTTCTTTTGGTGGTATTTAATCACCACTGAGTTTTTTTACTTTTTGCTAAACACAGTTTATCGACACAGTTGACCACCTGCTCCTCTCTTTACCAAACTACACTCCCTTGGCCTCCATGATTCTGCTTCATGCTGGTTCTCCTCCTACCTATCTCAGGGCACTTTCAGTTTCACTTACAACTCCATCTCCTCCGCTCCTCTTCCTCTTTCTGTTGGGGTACTCCATGCTCCGTCCTTGGGCCCCTCCTATTCTTACTCTATACCTCTTCCCTGGGCCAGTTGGCCTCCCATGGGAAATTCCTTCTTTCCGGTCCCCCCCCCCATGACTTTACCATTAAGATCAACAGAACAACCATTGGTCCCTCCACACTTGCCAGGGTCCTGGGTGTAATCCTTGACTCTGACCTCTTCTTCAGCTCACACATCCAATCACTGGCTAAATCCTGCCGCCTTAACCTCCGCAACATCTCCAGAATTCGACCCTTCCCGACTAATGACACCACAAAGCAACTTATTCACTCCTTGGTTATTTCCCGCCTTGACTACTGCAACTCTCTACTTAATGGCCGACCCTTACGCAGGCTATCCCCCTTCAGTCTATTATGAATGCTGCTGCTAGACTAATACACCTCATTTATCGATCTGTGACTGCTGCCCCTCTCTGCAAATCCCTTCACTGGCTTCCCCTACCCCACTGTATAAAATTCAAAATACTTACCACAACATACAAGGCCATCCACAACATCGCCCCCAGCTACATCACCAACCTCATCTGCAGATATCGCCCAAATCGTCCCCTCCGCTCCTCCCAGGACCTCCTGCTCTCTAGCTCCCTTGTTACCTCCTCCCATGCTCGCCTTCAGGACTTCTTCAGAGCCTCTCCCATCCTCTGGAACTCCCTGCCCCGGTATATCCAAACAGCCCCTAACCTGTCCACCTTTAGGAGATCCCTGAAAACTCACTTATTCAGGGAAACCTATCCCACACCCACCTAACAACTGTCCCCGAGCCACCCCCATCAAATCATTCCCCGCATCTTTTACCTTTTGTACCACCACCCCCTCCCTTTAGAATGTAAGCTCTACGAGCCAGGCCCTCCTGTCCCTTCTGTATTGTACTGTAATTGTGCTGTCCCCCCTCTACATTGTAAAGCGCTGCGTAAACTGTTGGTGCTATATGAATCGTGTGCAATAATAATAATAATAATAAATAAACAATAAAAGCCTGAACATTTTGGGGGAAAACACGTGTTTTTCTTTAATTTCCGCTATAAAATTTTGCAAATAAATATTCTTTCTTGATATATCTGGGTCAACGTGTATTCTGCTACATTTCTTTGGTGAAAATAACCCAAATCAGTGTGGATTATTTAGTCCAGAAATTATGGGATATATATCTGAAAATTGAGCAGTACTGAAGCCCTCTCATTTCTTAAGGCCGGAAAATGTCAGAACAGTACAGGTACCCCTCAAATTACCCCTTTCTGAAAAGGAGACAGTCCAAGGTATTTAGTAAGAGGCATGGCAAGTTTTTTGAAGTTGTATTTTTTTGTCAAATTTTTTTTGGAAAGGCAGAAATTAAAAAACAAAAACATTTTGTTACCAGTGCAGTCCAGCATTATATCAGGTGTGGTAGTAATCAGGGACACTGACTGGTAACAGTACAAAATGTTTTTAATATTTTATTTTTTATTTTTTTTTTGTTTTAAATATTTTTTATTACATTTTTTTACGTTTTTTTTTTTTTTAACACACTGTGATCAGAGCAATACAATGTTACCATAGTAACATTTTTCTACTCTGGGGAAGCGATCAGGATTATAGGTTTTTTTTTTTACACATTATGATTGCTTATAGCAGTGCATTACATTGCTATAAGCAAGCATTTTACTGAATGAAACTGATTAATTCAGTGTATTTTGTTTTGATTAGCTGTGATTGGCCAGAGCTAATCACGTGGTACAGATGGGCTGTGATTTGATCTGTCTGTACCATGTGATCACACTTTCTAATCACAGCTTGCCTGGCCTTTAATCCAAGACTGCAGCCCGTCTGACCAGTAAATGTGGGGATTTTAAAAAAATTAAAAATCCCCACAAAATGGTGTCAGTGGGAGGAATAATATGCCATTGTTGTTGTCAAAGGAAAGAACAGTGCTCCATCATTGGTGCCAGGGGAAGAATTTATTCTCAATTGTTGGTGTCAGTGGGAGGAATAATAGGAGTGTGCCAAGGGTCAGATAAAAGTAAGCAAAGGGCCACATCTGGCCTGTAGAGTGGAGAAGGAACTCCCCCTTACGGGACTTTAATGGCCCAAGAATTAGTACAGAAAGAGTATGTAAAAGGAGTATACAAAATGTATTGAAATATAAACAATTAAAATTTGAATCAATAGGTGGCTATATTTTATTTATAGCCACCTATCGATTCAAATTTTAATTGTTTATATTTCAATAAATTTTGTATACTCCTTTTACATACTCTTTGTGTACTACTACACAAAGTGTACTAATAAAGTCCCGTAAGGGGGAGTTCCTTCTCCACTCTACTATCTTTTTGGGATGTGGACCCAACCCATCGCTCAACCATGCCACCCCTCTCCTCTTTGTACATCTGGCCCATGGACCACAGTTTGGAGACCACTGGTATAGAGCGATGTGCAAAATTAAAAGCCCGGGATCTGTTTCTTACAGCTCCTGGGCTTTCTGTTGGACCCCAGCTATCATTGATACATATATCCTACATAATTCGGCCAACATATTACAACAAAATGTTCTTAGTAGAACCACCTGTGGGGTCCAGAAAATTGCTGATTACAGGTGCCATTTTTAAACAGACTGGGACAAATAGCTGCTGTCCCCGTGCCAATCTAAAGGGGTTCCTGGGACTCATGTGGTTAAAGAAATCTGCAGATTTGTAAAGATTAAAAACTGCAATAAATTACATTATTATTTTAACATTTAAATATAATTTTTGTGATTGGGATCAGATCAATTTAAAGGGCACACTGGCATTTCTAATTCCACAATATCCAGACTGCTACAGCTTACTGAAGCAATCTGACATAACGTAGTCAGTTTAACGCCTAAATCCCGCACATATAACACAGCTTGGTGGACCATATTGTTACAGTTCTTACAATAGAAGAAAATGCCCTGATTACACTTTACCACTCATAGCCTGGTGAGATAAACAAGATAAGTTTACGTAACCCATCTGTATTCAAACCCAGATTGAGAATCACAGCTGGAAGAACAATTATTTCTCTATTGCTAAGTGCCTGAAATGAATGATTCACAATGTTTAACGAGTTCCATTGACAGGACTGTGAACCGGCGTCCCCTTGCCCTTACAAGACAAAGACGGCTTCAACGTGTGACAGAAGGTAACTCCACACTCCACGCTGTGGGGACACAGAGCGTTGGACAACCAGTGGTGACGGTTTATATGTTTGCAAAATGAGTTTGATTCGGGCACGCTGCCACGTTATTTGTTTTCAGATGAATAATTTGTATTTGTTTTTTGTTCTTTTCCCTTGTAGCCTTTGCGTTCATTACTTCTATAAATACAATTATTAGAGCTTGTTTGTTCTTGTTCCGATGAAATATAGTTTCCTTACACTCAGGAAGTTTTAGTCATTTATCCAAAAAGAGATGAGTCGCTATAAATGGAGAGGAGTAGTACCTACCTATGCTGCCCCCCCCGCCCCCGCACCTTCAACCCATGCCTCCCAACATCTTCACTGTTTTGAAAACCTGTTCCTTCCATCTTCAATCTTTTGAAGACCCATGAATTCAACAAACTTCTTGTTGTCTCAGCACACTGGGTGCCATGGTTCTGCCAGCTGGCCACTACTGTTTTACTAACCTTTAACACCCCCCCCCCCCCCAATCCCAACCTTCATTCTCGTTAAGACCTGTGCCTCCCATCTTCACTTTCTTGAAAACATAAGCCTCCCATCCCCACTCTCTTGAAGACCCATGTCTCCCATCTTCACTCTCTTGAAGACCCAAGCCTCCCATCTTCACTATCCTAAAGACCTATGCCTTCAATTTACTCTCATGAAAACCTATTCCTCCCATCTTCACTCTCTTGAAGACCTATACTTCCTTACTTTTCTCGCTTAAATCCCTATGTCTACCATCTTCACTTTGTTGAAGATGTACGCCTCCCATCTGTGCTCTCCTGAAGGCCTCTGCATTCTACACATTTCTAGTCATGTCATTGCCTTTTCCCCACCTTCATTCTCTTGAAGACCTGTGCCTCCCACCCATGTCTCTCATCTTCACTCTCTTGAAGACCCATGTCTCCCATCTTCACTTTCTTGAAGACCTATGTCTACCATCTTTACTCTGTTGAAGACCAACGCCTCCCATCTTTGCTCTCTTGAAGGCCCATGCATTTGACACATTTCTGATTGTGCAATTGTCTTGTCTTCACCTTCATTCTTTTTATTACCTGTGCCACCCATCTTCACTCTCTTGAAAACCTAAGCCTCCCATTTTCACTCTCTTAAAAGACCCATGTCTCCTATCTTCACTCTCTTGAAGACCCATGTCTCCCATCTTCACTATCCTAAAGACCTATGCCTTTCATTTACTCTCATGATAACCTATGCCTCCCACCTTCACTTTCTTGAAGACCTACGTCTCCTTACTTTACTCTCTTGAAGACCCATGTCTACCATCTTCACTCTGTTGAAGACCTATGCCACCCATCTTTGCTCTCTTGAAGGCCCATGCATTCAACACATTTCTGGTTGTGTCATTGACTTGTCCCCCACCTGGTGCAATAGTTACACCAACTGGCCACTATGATGCTACTATCCTGCTCTCCCCACTATTTTCACTGTATTGAAAATATATGCTTCACATCCTCTCTCTCTTGAAGACCTATGTCTCCCATCTTCACTCCATCAAAGACCTTCCCCTCTCATCTTTACTCTCTTGAAGACCTATGTATCCCATCTTCAATCTCTTGAAGGCATATACTCCTATATTCACAATCCTAAACACCTATGTCTCCCATCTTCATGCTCTTGAAAACCTATGCCCCCCACCTTCTCTATCTTGATGACATATGTCTTCCATATTCCTTATCCTAAAGACCTATGCCTCCCATCTTTATTCTCTTGAAAACCTACGTTTCCCATCTTCACATTCTTAAAGACCTATGTCTCCCATATTCATTATCCTAAAGAGTTATGCTTCCCATCTTCACTTTCTTGAAAACCTCTGCTTCTCATCTTTACTCTCTATGAATTCAACACATTTCTGGTTGTGTCACTTTACTTGTCCCCCACCGGGTGCAATGGTAACACCCGCTGGCCACTATGATGCCACTATCCTGCCCCCTCTGTTTCCTGAGGATCTATGCCTCCCATTTTCGCTCTTTTGAAAACCTATGACTCCCATCTTCACTCTCTTAAAAACCTACGCCTGCCATATTTACTCTTTTGGAAAACCTGTACCTTCCATTTTCACTCTCTTGAAGACCCATTTATTCAACACATTTCTGGTTGTGTCGGCCGCCCCATCCCTCACCGGGCGCAATGGTTACGCAAGCTGGCTACTATGTACTTGTGCCTCCTACCTTTATTCTCTTAGAAAATCAATGCCACCCACCTTCGCTCGCCTAAAGATCCACCCATTCAACACACTTCCAGTTGTGTCTGCCTTGTCCCCCACCGGGTGCAATGGTTATGCCCACTGGCCACTATGATGCCCCTATCCTGGAGAGAGTAGAGAATTGCTAAAGTGCATGTTTTTTTTTTTTCTTAACTCACTCCCTGTTCCTGAGACATCCATGTAACAAATAAGAGTGTGGTTGTCACATTAACAGTGAGGCTTGGACATTTATAATGACAGACGTTAAAAAACCTTCTTCGGTCTACTAATTTGACTTCTTCTTTTGCTGCTGTCCACATTGAACAGATTTCCGATCACTTCCTATGGTGCCTGGCTTCTCAGCTAGGCTTCTCAGCTAAGCATGCATTAACGCTACTCTGTGTGCTGTCTGTGAAAGTTCTCATTTATCCAGGTCATGGTATATCTACTAACAGTGCCATTCTATGCGAATGGCACCCCAACACACAAATACCATAGGAGGTGATGGATTTGCTTTGTAGCACAACATTCATAATTTGCAAAGCAATAATATTGTGCTTAAGCCCCAGTTTTACTTGATGAATAGGCAGCCCATTCATAATGAATGAGCTGCCTTAGAGCTGAACTCCAGGCGGATATAACAGACACAAACTAATGCAGAAAATGCATACAAATGAATGCATCTATATGTCATTAAATGTGTGAATATACAGTATATACACTCTCCGGCCACTTTATTAGGTACACCTATTCAATTTCTTGGTAACACCAATTGCTAATCAACCAATCACATGGCAGCAACTCAGTGCATTTAGGCATCTAGATGTGGTGAAGACGACTTGCTGAAGTTCAAACCGAGCATCAGAATGGGGATTTAAGTGACTTTGAACGTGGCATGGTTGTTGGTGCCAGACGGGCTGGACTAAGGATTTAAAAAACTGCTGATCTACTGGGATTTTCACACACAACCATCTCTTGGATTTACAGAGAATGGTCCGAAAAAGAGAAAATATCCAGTGAGCGGCAGTTGTGTGTAGGAAAATGCCTTGTTGATGTCAGAGGTCAGAGGAGAATGGGCAGACTGGTTCTAGGTCATAGAAAGGCAACAGTAACTCAAATAACCACTCGTTACACCCAAGGTATGCAGAATACCATCTCTGAATGAACAACACATCCAACCTTGAAACAGATGGGCTACAGCAGCAGAAGACCACACTGGGTACCACTCCTGCCAGTTAAGAACAGGAAACTGAGGCTACAATTCGCACAGGATCACCAAAATTGGACAATAGAAGATTGGAAAAATATTGCCTGGTCTGATAAGTCTCGATTTCAGCTGCGACTTTCAGATGGAGGGTCAGAATTTGGTGTAAACAACATGAAATCATGGATCCATCCTGCCTTGTATCACCGGTTCAGGCTGGTGGTGGTGTTGTAATGATGTGGGGGATATTTTCTTGGCACACTTTGGCACACCAATTAAACATGGTTTAAAAGTCATGGCCTACCTGACTATTGTTGCTGACCATGTCCATCCCTTTATGACTACAGTGTCCTCATCTTCTGATGGCTCCTTCCAGCAGGATAATGCACCACGTCACAAAGCTCCAATCATCTCACCACTGGACAATGAGGTCCCTGTCCTCCAATGGCCTCCACACTCACCACATCTCATCCAATAGAGCACCTTTGGGATGTGGTGGAATGGAAGATTGGCATCATGGATGCGAGAACTATGTGGGAGAGCCAGAGGCACTTTTGGAGCCGTGTTGCTTTGCATGGAGCTGTGCTGAAATGATCATGTGCTAACACAAAACATGCCAATAGGAGGAGAGAACAGAGTGATAGAGAGATGAGCTCATAAGTCCGCTGCTTTTTCTTTCACTGTCCAGTCACAGACTGGGGAAGGGACTTGACCTGCAAGTGTTATTGAACTACAGCAGAGAAAAATAAGGTCAGACAGGGCTGTCCTGTGTTGCAGAGCTGTTTGAATCTCAGGAGTGGAGTTACAAAAATTCAAATCATTTGGCAAATGAAACAGCTGCCTTAAAGATATTTCATCTGTGTATTTATCTGTTTTCCTGGAGTTCAGCTTTACCGCAACATACACTATATTGTCAAAAGTATTGTGACGCCTGCCTTTACCCGCACATGAACTTTAATGGCATCCCAGTCTTATGCCCCGATATACACGGTCGGATTTTCCGATGGAAAATGTCCGATCGGAGCGTGTTGTCGGAAATTCCGACCGTGTGTGGGCTCCATCGGACATTTTCCATCGGATTTTCCGACACACAAAGTTTGAGAGCAGGCTATAAAATTTTCCGACAACAAAATCCGTTGTCGGAATTTCCGATCGTGTGTACACAAATCCGACGCACAAAGTGCCACGCATGCTCAGAATAAATAAAGAGATGAAAGCTATTGGCCACTGCCCCGTTTATAGTCCAGACGTACGTGTTTTACGTCACCGCGTTTAGAACGATCGGATTTTCCGACAACTTTGTGTGACCGTGTGTATGCAAGACAAGTTTGAGCCAACATCCGTCGGAAAAAATCCTAGGATTTTGTTGTCGGAATGTCTGATCAATGTCCGACCGTGTGTACGGGGCATTAGTCCGTAGGGTTCAATATTGAGTTGGCCCACCCTTTGCAGCTATAACAGCTTGTAATCTTCTGGGAAGGCCGTCCACAAGGTTTAGGAGTGTGTCTATGGGAATGTTTGACCATTCTTCCAGAAGAGCATTTGTGAGGTCAGGCACTGATGTGGGATGAGAAGGCCTGGCTCACAGTCTCAGTTCGAATTCATTTCAAAGGCCAGTCACGTTCCTCCACCCCAAACTCGCTTATCCATGTCTTTATGGACCTTGCTTTGTGCACTGGTCCAAATCATTTGGTGGAGGGGAGATTATGGTGTGGGGTTGGTTTTTTTAAGGGTTGGGCTTGGCACCTTCATTCCAGTGAAGGGAACTCCTAAAGGCATCAGCATACCAAGACGTTTTGGACAATTTCATGCTCCCAACTTTGTGGGAACAGTTTGGGGATGGCCCCTTTCTGTTCCAACATTACTGTGCACCAGTGCACAAAGCAAGGTCCATAAAGATATGGATGAGCGAGTTTGGGGTGGAGGAACTTGACTGTCCTGACCTCAACCAGATAGAACACCTCTGGGATGAATTCGAGCGGAGACTGCCTTCTCATCCAACATCAGTGTCTGACCTCACAAATGCACTTCTGGAAGGATGGTGAAACATTCCCATAGACACACTCCTAAACCTTGTGGACAGCCTTCCCAGAAGAGTTGAAGCTGTTATAGCTGCAAAGGGTGGGGCCAACTCAATATTGAACCCTACAGACTAATAGGGCGTACACACGGTCGGACTTTGTTCGGACATTCCGACAACAAAATCCTAGGATTTTTTCCGACAGGTGTTGGCTCAAACTTGTTTTGTCTACACACAGTCGCACAAAGTTGTCGGAAAATCCGATCGTTCTAAACGCGGTGACGTAAAACACATACGTCGGGACTATAAACGGGGCAGTGGAAATATAAAAGTATATAGGGCGCACAGGACTAATGTAGTCCAAGTAATGTCTCTATTAAGGGTCGGCAGTCCAAAATAAACAGGAAAATGTTGGTAAGGATGATAAGGATGAAAGGATGGTAATCTTCAGCAAAAAGGGCTGCAGCTTTAAAAGACTGAAGCAGGGTCTATAATGACATAAAAAACAAACAAAGGCGCCTCTAAGTGCAGAAGATCAACAATTTTAATACCCCAACTGGGTTAAAAACACTTACAAAATAGGAGTAGTAAACAGGCACATCGTGGGTAAGGCTGCATTGGAAGGGGTCACGATCGGAGGAGGCCTTCAGAGGGGATGGATGCAGTCACTGTCAGCAGCGGTGTGGAACACAGGGAGCCGCTGTGAAGCCGGCGTCGTCAGCGTGTGAGGACTGCGAACCCGGAAGTGATGTCATCCGCTGAGCGGCTCTGTGACCAGCCTGAACCGCAAACGAACAGCCAGAGAGGGGATGTGATGTCATCAGTAAGGGACGCGTTTCGGAACCGTCAGTCGTTCCTTTTTCAACCTAAACGGGGCATTGGCCAATAGCTTTCATCTCTTTATTTATTCTGAGCATGCGTGGCACTTTGTCCGTCGGATTTGTGTACACACGATCGGAATTTCCGACAACGGATTTTGTTGTCGGAAAATTTTATCTCCTGCTCTCCAACTTTGTGTGTCGGAAAATCCGATGGAAAATGTCCGATGGAGCCCACACACGGTCGGAATTTCCGACAACACGCTCCGATCGGACATTTTCCATCGGAAAATCCGACCGTGTGTACGGGGCATAAGACTGGGATGCCATTAAAGTTCATGTGTGTGTGTAAAGGCAGGCGTCCCAATACTTTTGACCATATAGGGTATGTTCATGCATGACACAACATGCATTCATGCACATGAGTTGACAATGCTGAGATATGAAAGGGCCCTTAATGAATAAATCCAGATGCTGTCTGCTAGACATTCAAAGCTTCATTCATAAAAAAAAAATTATATTCCTTAGCAACCGTTAAAAAACAAGCAGGATCCCGCTCCATTCTGTAATCACTCCCTTGCTTTTAGCTACATAACTCCAGAATTTTAAGTGTTTCGCTCAGAAATATCTCCTTAACTACTTCTCAGGGGAGTTTTTTAAGCCAAGAAGCCATGTTGTCTACTTTTTATTTTTCCTTTAAATTTACATTCTACTGTCTTTTTATGTCTTCCATTTAGAATGATTTTTACTGCTTCAAATGTACCGGTTTTAAAGCTTACAGATCCGATTTTATTCTCCACATTTTTTGTCACATTCTTTGTACAATGAGAAAAACATCTGGACCGTTTCTTCATTT
Organism: Lithobates septentrionalis; assembly: GCA_037952835.1. Lineage (NCBI taxonomy): Eukaryota > Metazoa > Chordata > Amphibia > Anura > Ranidae > Lithobates > Lithobates septentrionalis. The sequence goes on from JBBDGP010000364.1 coordinate 1,561,361, forward strand.
CATAGATGTGCTTTATTCTTTCAAAAAAAGAAAGAAAAGCAAAAAAAAAAAAAAAATATATATATATATATATATATATATTTTTTTTTTTTGTACATTACTTAACCACTTGGCCTCCAGAAGATTTATCCCGCTTAATGACCAGACCATTTTTTGCGATACAGCACTGCTCTACTTTAATTGCGCGGTCGTGCGGCGTTGCACCCAAATAACATTGATGTCCTTTTTTTTTCCCCCACAAATAGACCTTTCTTTGGTGGTATTTGATCACCTCTGCATTTTTTGGACTATAAACAAAAACATCCACGAAAAAAAATCAAAAAAAAAATCATCATTTTAGGCCAATATATATTCTGCTACATATTTTTTTGGTAAAAAAAAAATCCCAATAGGCGTATATATTAATTGGTTTGCGCAAAAACTTATAGCGTCTACAAACTATTTTATTTATTTTTTTTTATTTATGCTTTCTATTTTATTTTTCACTAGTAGTGGCCGTGATCAGCGACTTAAGACTTAAGATATTTTGCCCATCCATTTTTTCTCCTATCCTGACAAGTGATCCATTCTCTGCTGCAGAGAAACACCCCCATTAAAGGATATTACCACCTCCATAACAGGATATCACCCCCCCATAACAGGATATTACCACCTCCATAACAGGATATTACCCCCCATTACAGGATATTACCACCTCCATAACAGGATATTACCCCCCCATAACAGGATATTACCACCTTCATAACAGGATATTACCCCCCCATTACAGGATATTACCCCCTCCCCCATAACAGGATATCACCAACCCCCATAACAGGATAACACCCCCCCCCCCCATAACCGGATATTACTACCCCCCATAGCAGGATATTACCCCCCTCCATAACAGGATATTACCCCCTCCCCCATAACAGGATTTCACCACCCCCATAACAGGATATTACCCCCCCCCCATAACAGGATATTACCCCCTCCCCCATAACAGGATATTACCACCCCCCATAACAGGATAACACCCCCCATAACAGGATATTACCCCCTCCCCATAACAGGATATTACCTGCCCATAACAGGATATTACCACTCCCATAACAGGATATTACCTGCCCATAACAGGATATTACCACTCCCATAACAGGATATTACCCCCCATAACAGGATATTACCACTCCCATAACAGGGTATTCCCACTCATATAACAGGATACTACCCCCCCATAACAGAATATTACCACCCCCATAACAGGATATTACCCCCGGTAACAGGATACTACCACCCCCCCCATAACAGTATATTACCACTCCCATAACAGGATACTACCCCCCATAACAGGATATTACCCCCCACAACAGGATATTACCCCCTCCCCCATAACAGTATATTACCACCTTCATGCTTTAGTGTAGGAATGGTGTTATTTGGATGGTGGGCTGTATTGGATTTCCGCCAGAAATATCGTTTGGTGTTGAGGCCAAATAATTACATTTTAGTCTCTTCTGACCATGACACCTTTTTCCACGTGGCCTCTGAATCTTCAAGGTGCGTTTTAGTAAAGTCGTGACTCCATGTGGCCTTTCTTGAGGAGGGTTTTTTTTCTTGCACCCCTCCCATACAAGCCACATTTGTGGAGAATTTGTGATATTGTTGTCACATGCACACAATGACCACTCTTTGTCATAAATTCCTGCAACTGCTTCAGAGTTGCTGTAGGCCTCTTGGTGGCCTCTCTGATCAATTTCCTCCTGGCTCTTTCATCCAGTTTGGAGTGATGTCCTGATCCAGGGAGGGTCTGTGTTCTACCAAATACCTTCCACTTCTAATAATAGAATTCACTGTGCTTATAGGCATTGATAAAACCTTTGACATTTTTTTTATCCATCTCCTGACTAGGGATGAGCCCAATGTTCGAGTCGAATGTAAGTTTGACTCGAACATCGGGTGTTCGCCGAACAGCGAACAATATGCGGCGGGTTTTTTTGCTCCATTTTTTCGGGAGCAGCGATTTCAATAATGCTTAAAGTGAAACAATAAAAATTAAATATTCCTTTAAATATTGTGCCTGGGGGGTGTCCTTAGTATGTCTGTAAAGTAGCGCACTTTTTCCCGTGTTTATAACAGTACCGCAGCAAAATGAAAAAAATTTCATTCAAAACTACTCGCAGCAGTAATGTATTGTTGGGTCCCAGCAATATAGATAAAAATCATTGAAAAAAACAGCATGGGTTCCCCCCCCAGTCCATTACTAGGCCCTTTGGGTCTGGTATGGATATTAGGGTAAACGGGCGACCCGCCCCCCTCTGACGTTACGTGACGTCATGTAACGTCAGAAGTCACGTAACGTCATAAGGGGGTGGGATCACCTGTTTACGTTATCGGGTGGCCCCGCCCTCAGCTATATAACAGCTGTCATCGCGAAGAGGCTTCAGTCAGTGGGAGCCTCCCATTGAGGCGGAGTTTTTTCCTTTCTTTTTTTTCTCAGTCCGTCGGAAGCTGTGATCGAGGATGAATAGACATCGCGGAACAGTTTTTATTTTAAATAAAGGACTTGTCCCAAATTGTCTACTGTCATTTTTAACATTTTGACACTTTTTTTGGTGTATGGTTAGGGGTACAATGTACCCTATACCCATTCAAATAGGGGGGCTGGGATCTGGGGGTCCCCTTCTTAAAGGGGGCTTCCAGATTCTGCTAAGCCCCCTGCCCGCAGACCCCCACAACCACCAAGCAAGGGTTGTGGGGATAAGGCCCTTGTCCCCAACAACATAGGGGCAAGGTGCTTTGGGGTGGACCCCAAAGCATCCTCCCAATGTTCAGAGCATGTGGCCTGGTACGGTTCAGGAGGGAGGCACTCTCTCATTCCCCCCCATTTTCCTGCGGGCCTGCCAGGTTGTGTGCTCGGATAAGAGTCTGGTATGGATTTTGGGGGGACCCCTATGCTATTTTTTTTTAATCTTAGCTCGGGGTTCCCCTTAAAATCCATACAAGGCCCTTCAGGATTTTGGGGGGGATCCCTATGCCATTTTTTTTAAATGTTGATGCAAAGTTCCCCTTAATGTTCATATCAGACCTGAAAGGCCTCGTTGACGGCCCTCTGCTGCATGTATTGCCGCTGCAGCATCCCCAAAGTTGAGTTCCACCTGGTGGGCATGTAACAAATCAGGCAGTTTACGGGCAGGTGGAATTCCCGATGAATTTCAGCCAACAGAGCACTGGCAGTGTATGATTAAGTTTACTTAAGCGCTAATACGGATAAATTAAGGACCTAATTAAATAGTGAATTCAGCTGCAACTATTCAAATGTGCTCTGACAACACATACATAAATGTTAAATACGATTAATAGTGCGCTAAAACTCAGCTTAATAATAATAATAATAATAATACACAGTACATAATACTGCAAACACTTGTAAAGGAATGTCCATAAGCATATGATTGCTGAAAAACTTGAAATGATATAACAAAAATATAATGATAATCCTTCCTCTGTGAACATAGGTAATAAAAAATATATATAAAGTAAAGTGAATAAAACTTGCAGAAAAAAAGTCACCACCACCTCAGTGTGAATTTCCTGCTCTCCTTCCGAAAATAAAACCCCCTTGGGCCAGATATCACTTTCAAACAGGGATTCTCACTATTATTATTATTATACAGGATTTATATAGCGTCAACAGTTTACGTAGCGCGTAAGGATCAGCACTAGGATCAGCTTAAATGTTTTCCGTGTCTAGATAGTGATTCAAAGATTTGTCTGTGGTTCTCCAAAGATGATGGGTTCTTCCAAATTAAATTCAATCTCAACAAAGATAAAAGAACATCATTGCGCGAGATTGCTGTGTATTCATTAATTTCTACTTAGTACAGCATATGCACTCACATTTTACTTGATAAAGAATGCATATTGAACGATCAGTATTGCAAGCAGCTCTCCTCACTGCACGTCCGGTATAACGAAACACCGGAAGTGACGTCACCGGCTCCCCCCGATGTGTTGCTTCACTGGTCACATTTCCCTTGAGAAAGTCAAGTGACCTGTGGTGCAACGCGTCGGGAGGAGTCGGTGACGTCACTTCCGGTGTTTCGTTATACTGAACGTGCAGTGAGGAGGAGAGAAGCTTGCAATACTGAGAAGGGGGGCATACCTGAGAAGTCAATTTGCACAATTTGAAATGGCTCCTCAGTATGTGGAATATGCCTCATGGGAGTGGGCACTGACTTCCCAATGTTATGCATTTGACATATAGAACATTCAGTAACCTGTTTAGCAGCATATGCAGAAAAACCTGGAGCCCACCAATCTCTGGCTACCACCCGACACATCCCTCCTGTTGAGACATGGCAAAGCCCATGGCTCAAAGCAAACAAAGAAGGAAACAATGTCGGAGGAGCAACCAGTCTGTTTTTCACTCTCCATAGACCATCTGCCCCACAAACAGCTCCCTTTGTGGTCCAAGAGGATGTATGAGGTGAGATTGCCTGCAGGGATGATAGGATGTTCAGATCTACTTGAAGATCTGTGAGCAGGAATGTTGGAAGCGCTGTAGTTGGCTCATAAGAATGTATAGCATCTGTAGCATACCTATCAGCCAAAGCATTCCCAAGTGATATATTATCATCTGCTCTGGTATGTGCTTTACATTTAATTACTACAACTTTAAGAGGCAGCTGGACCGCTGCCAATAATCTAACAATTAACTCTTTATGTTGTATAGGGGTTCCTGCTGCTGTCAAATAACCCCTCTCTTGCCAGAGTTGTGCAAAACTATGCACTATGCCTACAGCATAGGCTGAGTCACTATAAATATTTACAATAGCCCCTTCTGCTTGGGGTTAATAAATTGCTGGCATAAGGAGCAAATCTAAAGTCTCCCTTTACTTCAAGTATGTTTTACTCCCATTCCTTCAGTGGTTAAAACTATAGTTACTCCTATATATATTAGTATACCTCTGTCTAGCAGACTGCCAGGGGAGTATGGCGATAAAACAAAAGAACATTTATGACACTGACCTCCCATTCTTACCTATAGAGGCTCAGTGACTTTGGCAGTAATTACATCATTACTTACTCGACCAAAATTACCTGCTGATTCGAAGTGGAAAAATTGGCATCACATATGTTTAACAAACTCTTTGAATCGCCTTTATCTATTAAACACAGGATAGATAAACCATTAACTGACACATCAATCATCGGTTCTGTATTTTGTCCCAAATTCAAGACAGCAAGCTCAGGGAAGGAATGAAATTTTCATTAATCAAATCACCACACTCCACTATCTGCTGAACCTGAGCCCCCACTCTTGGGGCATTTCTAACATACATCTTAGTTCTGCTAGACTTAGCTCATCTTTCCCTTCTAATTCGAACAGTTAAGACCTGCACCTCAATACTTTCCATATGCAGTGTTGCTTTTCCCGGTACAGGAACTTGTTATACATTCATTATTATTTATTTTTATCTTTATCCTTATTAATCTCTCAGATTCTGTAAAATTCAATATTCATTAGTTTTAGCGATAGCTTCTTTATCCTGCTTTTATAGTTTTGGGAACTGGATAGATAGGAGTGTTAGCAGAACTCCTACAAGGAGTAAGAACACCCTCCTGTAGTAATTCCTCTATTACTGGTTTAATACCTTTATTTGATTCAGGAGATAAGGGGTATTGAGGTAGTCTAGGTATTGGTAGTGTAGGGTCTCTATTTAACCGCACAGGGGCAACTTTCATAAGGCCAGGAGTGTTTGCTCTTGTTACCCATATGGAGGGGTCAATTTTTTGTCTGGCCTCTTCTGGAATTCCTCCCTCCATATCAGCTACTAATAAAGGCATGAACAACAGATCAGTTGCTTCCTCTTTTAAGCTATGCGTTATGTCAATGACAGTTTTACCCGGAGATAAAGCAATGGTTACCCCCATTTTTTAAAGTAAATCTCGTCCTAACAAATTGCAGGGGGAATGTGGAGACAATACAAATGAGTGTTCTGTTGAATGCTCTCCCAATGTCACCGGTACCGATTGTGTAACCCTTGCCGAGATTATATTATTTCTTACTCCAACCAAAGAAACCCTTTCATTGGAGAGTGGTAAGTTGGGGTCAAAGACATTTAAAAGGGACCGTGAAGCCCCTGTGTCTATGAGACCACACAAATCAATACCGTTTACATTTATTTCAACCATTGGCTCATCAACAGAATCAACTTCAATTACAGCTAAAGCTTGATAAAACGGGTCATCTATATTGTCACCTCATCCCACCTACAGTCCCGCGTTATATGTCCACTCAATCCGCAATTGAAGCAAGTGGGGAAGGCATGAGGCTGCAGGGTCGGGAGTCTTACTCTATTTGGAATGATTTGTTGATATCGGGACTGAATTCTAGGGTTTATGCATTGTCCCTCATTTTGTCTCCACTTGCCACGCTTTTGCCGTGGCCCCCCATAATTAGAGATATACACCACTCCCGAAGGTGGGTAAGGGGGGGCCGCTACTGGTACACCCTGAGGTGTTACCTGCACTGTAGATACTGGTACCCCCTTGGGCTCTGGGACTTTTTCCTTAACATCTGGTAGTTGTATATTCATCATTTTTGTTTTCTCTTTCTTTTCTACCTTGTCTTTCCTTTTTTGTAACACTTCATAAGCTATTTGAGCAATCTCAACTAACTCAGGGGCAGGTTTCTTTCTCCATCCCACTGTACGAAGCTCTATTTCTTCTCTAATCTCAGGCAACAAACCACCCACTAATACATTCACCAACTCTGGTCGCTTCATATCACTTTCATCATCTGGAATCCAATCAGTATGCTTCTGAATAGCATCCTTGAATCTATTCCAGTAATCTAACACATCCTCACCTTTCTTCTGCACAACATCCATCAATGTTCGCATATCTTGCCCTTTATCAAAAGTAGTTGTTACCCAATCTTTTAAAATCTCATTCAATCTGTCAATTGTTTCTTCATACACAATTGGATCTAGTGGTGGATCTTCTAATTTTATAATCCCTTGATCATATGCTCCTTTTTTCCTTGCAAATACATTCCATACATCCACATACTTTTCTGGTACAGCACAATCAATCAAGATCCACATATCCATATATGTAGCCTGTTGTGTTTTCTCTATCCACATCAACTTTTTATACCATTTCTTTGGACATTTCTCTAGGTTGGGCAGATCAGCAATAATTGCCCTAATTTCATTAGGTTTCCAGGGGACATAAACTTTTCCTATTCTTGCGGTATAATTACCCTGGCCATCTTCTTCCCCTGGTAAAGTTACCTCTCTCAAGGGCATTTGTCCAAATAGTTCTAATTTGGATTTAAAATACTCTTCTGTCCTTTGTCTATCTTCTGGGGTACGCTGGGGTAGTAATCCCAACCGTTTTACCTGTTGCCTAGTTAACACAGGTGAAGCATGATCTCTAGATCCCCCTGCTGGAGGAGTTCTAGTATCAGATTTGCTTAATTTATTAAATCTTGCTAAGGCATCTGCTCTTGCTGGAGTGTACTGCCACAGTTCCCCATCTTTTTCAAATGTCATTGTACCATCTACATCATAGAATGGTTCCTCTCTACGATAATGTGGGGAATATTGTTTACCTATGTGTCTACGCTGTGGAGTTTCTATCATAATACTTGGAGTGGCCTGCTGATAACCAGATGCCTCTCCTATATCATCACTAGCTGACTCCCCTCCTGTAGTTTCCACTTGCTGTACCATAGGTGCAGACGCTCCTGACAACTCCCTTCTTCTTGAGTCATAAGGGGAAGCCCATGCATTGGGCATTTCATCCTTATCTTCTAGATGTAAAGCAGCTTTCTCTGAGCACATTTTATAGGGGGGGGGGGGGGGTTTATATACTTCCTGGATAGTTCTTCCCAGGCTGCTAAACATTCAATCCCCCCACAATCAGACATTTTAAATAGCAGATTAAACAATGCATCAATTGTAGGTGTATTAAGGAACCCTCTGGCGGCCACCATTTAGATGGGTCCCTTTTATATTCCTTTTTTGATAGTTTACACCATTTCACATGATGTTTCAGGGCATCTGGGTCTCCACTCACCATCATTCTGATGATAGGAGCACTTGGTTGTAATTTGGCAATACTTAGCCCTGTTGCTTTTGCTGTTTTCAATAACTTTTTTGCCCTATCTTTTGTTAACCCAAATGTATTCATGACAGGCAAAACATTTTTTTCAAGCAAATTTCCCATATTTATCACAATTTCTCATTAATCTCTTCAGAAATGACAATAATTTGGAATTCCGGGACCGAGAGCTCCACCGTTTATCTTTATGGCTGTGTACCAGCAGCCCAGTACATAAGTTGAGATTTCTCGCTCGTTCTACTCTCAGAAGGAAGTCTCCTTTCTGAGTGGTAATAGGCTAGTCCCTATCTAGACTCCCTATTCCAGAGAACACACAGCAGGTCATTCACTTCATTTGTGGCTATCCGCTGAAGGCAATATCTATCCGCCTTAGGACCACAAACGCTCAAAAAACATACAAAAAAAACATACAAAAAAAAATTCATCACCACCACCAACTTCTATTCACTCTTTAGTAATTGTGGTACCTGCACTTATACATCCCTTCATAAAATATATATATACATTGTCATTTCTGGAGACAAGGAGAAAAGGCAAGCGCTTAAAATGATCATTCTTTAGCATGCTTTAAATTGTAATAGGTACCTTCAACATTCTCAGTAATCATACAGAGACAAAATGCAGGCAAAATCAAATAGGAAACGTGTTTACCTTCTGTGGCTGCACTCCCCCAACTGGCCCCTCAAAATCGCACAGAAAAGACAGTATTTATCATGAGAAAATAAAAGTTTTCTCACCTGAGGCCTCTTTGCTGCTGTCCATCCTGGGGAGGGTGTTGAGCCGGTGGTGGAGATGCAGACAAGAATACAAGCTTCGGGGTCACCACTGTGAAGAAGAGCCTTGAAATAAAAGACATCAAGGCCAGAAGATCTGGATTCGTCTCATGTATGTTTACTTCAGAATATGCTCCGTACATACAGAGGACCTGTCACGTACCTGGTAGGTTTTGAGCCTGAAGTGCAGAGAAAGACCTCCCTTACAGCTCCCACTCCCGTTCCCCTGGAATGGAGACAGAGGGCCAGGAGTGAGGAGTGGTATGGGTGCTTGGCAGGATCAACAGTCGTTGGAGTTCAGTAGTGGTGGCACCCTCTGGAATCTGAAGCCAAGAGAAGACTGAAGACAGAGACTGGAATGCAGGAAGGACCAGGAACCCAGCAGGTAAGAGCCTGGAACGCTGGACTGGAACAGACAGCAGGTAGGAGCCTGGAACACTGGACTGGAACCAGGAACAAACAGCAGGTAGTAGACTGGAACACTGGACTGGAACAGACAGCAGGTAGGAGCCTGGAACACTGGACCGGAACCAGGAACAACAGCAGGTAGTAGACTGGAACGCTGGACTGGAACAGACAGCAGGTAGTAGACTGGAACGCTGGACTGGAACAGACAGCAGGTAGTAGACTGGAACGCTGGACTGGAACAGACAGCAGGTAGTAGACTGGAACGCTGGACTGGAACAGACAGCAGGTAGTAGACTGGAACGCTGGACTGGAACAGACAGCAGGTAGTAGACTGGATGCTGGTATGCACAGCAGGAAGGTCAACAAGCCGGTGGTCGGTATCGGTCGGACAGCAGAGGTACCAGGGATAATACAGAGGGATGGTCAGGCAAGCCAAGAGGGTCTGGTGCAGGCGGATAGCAGGATGGTCAAACAGGAAGCCGGGTCAGATAGCAGGATACTCAGATCAGATCAGGTTACACACACGGAACGCTGTAGAGCAGACAGCGGGGATAGTGTGTGATAGACCAGTTTAAATAGCCCGCCTGACACCAGCGGGAGTGCACGCTCGCGTGCCCGTGCGTGACCGCACCCATGAACGCGCGAGCATGCGCAGTGGGACCCGTGGCCGTGTTCCCGTGTGCTTGGATCGCCGGTTACTGGCAGGATCTTCATGACAGGACCACTCCTCTAAAACAGGAGAGTGATCCAGATTACAATGCGAGTCAAATATTTATAGGAACTTGTATCATTACATTCTATGTGGGGCAAAAGCCCAAAATTACACGTCACAAGTACGCATTTCACCAAGTATGTCAACACAGTTTTTTGCCAGTTGTTTTTAGGTCATCTTGACCTGACTATCGTTAAATTTTAATTAACTAATTATTTTGACAGAAAGGGAAGAATAATTATTTGGGAAAGGTCAATTTGACTTTTAGACAGGGACTTTCTATGTCAACATCTTCCCATATCACATCCTTTCCGAGAATTGTGTGAGATTATTGGCAGAACATTTTATTGTCAACTGGTCAGCCACTTGTGTTGAAATACCAAAAGAATTCAGAAACATCTTAGAGAAGAACAAGAATATCAGAAATACAAATTCATGTTGAAGAGGAACTCTGGATACATAGAAAGATATGGTTCATATATTTCATATCTTCACACTAGTGTGCTGTGAACGAAATATATCGTCCCTGCTCATGCTTGCTTGACCACGTGTTAGCAGTAAGGTGGATTTTATGGCTGACTGCCTTGCCCAACAATGCCAGAACATTCCCTTCCATGTGATGGTAGAGAGATGGAACGGCCTTACGTGAAAAGTAGTAGCGACTGGGAACCTGCCATTGTGGTACAGCACATTGTGCGAATTCACGGAAAGGGGCAAAATCCACCAGGCTGAAAGGCAGAAGTTGGAGAGCCAACAGCTTTGACAAGTTTGCATTCAGATGCTGGGCATGTGGGTGGCAGGGACTGTATTTTTTTCCTCTGCAGCAGATGGGGCAGAGAAATTTGCCGGCTACAGTCTACAGCTGGTGGTGTGCTGCTGGCACATGTGCTGCTAGGACCTGGGACACCCTGTGCTTTACCATCATCCCTGTCAGTGGAGGCTGCTGAAAGGTAATGACTCGGTATTGCAGGGGCAGACTGAAGTGGGTAAGGAGGAGGAGGAGGGACAGATTTGTGCCCCTTTTGTGTGTCTTTTAGGTGCTCTTGCCAACGGACTGTGTGGTTGGACATTAAATGCCTTGTTAGGTATGTGGTACCCAAATGGTTGGTGTTTTTGCCACATTTGATGTGCCTGAGACACAGTTTGCAGATAGCAACAGTGCGATCTGCTGCAGAAGTGCTGAAAAAGGCCCAGACAGCTGAGCTTTGGTGAGTGGGCCGGGAGATAACAGCTCCAGAATGTGATGGAATAGAGTGGCTGATCTCTAATCTTTCTTGATGTCGGCCTCCTTGGGGTTGTGCCACCTCACCTTCAGTTTCCTCCTCTGCTCTATCTGGCACCTAAGTTGCATCAGTGACCTCATCATCATCATCATCTCCATCTCCTCCATCTTCATCATTGCCACTGGAGACAACTTGGCAATACGCTGCCGCTTTGGAAACATGAATGCCAATTTGTCTACCAGTGTTCTCCCCTCTCTCTAGGCTCATGTTCCTGTCGTCCTCAACCTCATAACTAACATCTGAATCCAGTAATGGCTGGGCATCATCAAGGAGCAAGTGGCTGACGCTGTGGTCAAATAACTCAGCTGACTCCTCAATGGCTGATTTTGGAGCTATGGCAGGAATAAATGTGGACAAGGAGGCAGGTTTATCCACTCTGGCAACTGCAGGGGATTGCACACTTGTCTCTGCTTGCGTGACAGAGGATGAGGAGGATGAGGAAGGTTTAGTAAACCAGTCCACCACCTCCTCTGCATGCTGTGGCTGGATAGCACGGGCAACATCACTAAACAGAGGAAATGATGCCCTGCCTGAGGACTGACCACCACGTCCACCTTTGCCTGTGGACACATTTGTTGCTGGCCCCCTTACAGTGCCAAGGGAACGTCTGCCTCTCCTTGTTGCCCTGCCAGACATTATTGGGAGGGAGGGGGCGGTGCTTATAAGCAAATGTAAAGGAGAAGTTGAAATCTGAACGTAGATGCACTTTAATCAAAGTAAAGAGGTGTTTGGTGCACTTTAATTTGAGTACTCACACTACACAGACACACTCCGTGGATACACTATAATATACTGCAATATAAGGCGCCAAACCTACAGTGTCATTCATTTGTTAGTATTTTTCTCCTGCAAGATCCACTTCAGTTGGTTGCATTTGGTGACAACATCTATTAAACAATTTCCTGCTTTTTTTTTTTTCTTTATTTAGTTGTTCAGATGTCAGCGTTTTTTTACTGAGAGCGCTGATTGATTTGGCAAGCCTGTTTTACACCATTCGTTTCTTCCTTCCGACTTCCACTATGATGATTGATAGGTGTACTGCCAAAAGACCCTTGATCTCTCCCTTATTAGCTCCACAATAGACTAGTTACATTTTCTATCCGAGGCCCTATTTTATTTCAACGCCATGGTCCTCTATTAATTCCAGTCCTGTCAGAAAAATGCAATATTGCAGCATAAAAGAGAGATTATACACTGGATAGCGGAGTAATACGAGATGATGAAATAAAAATCACTTTAAGTATCGTGTCAAACTAAGTTAAAAAGTTACCTGCGGGGGAAGCGAACGTCTTCTCCAGAGTCCTGTGCAATCTATTCTCTGCTGAAAGATGGCTGCATATTACATTGCTATCGATTGCCATATTTCTTAATCTGCTGTCCGTTTTTCTTTATATTAAAGGGGGTTTTTCAAGTCTGCCGTGATAGAACATTTCAAGGGCATGTATTTATGGGGAAAAGAAAAAGATGGAATTGTAGATTAGGACAGCTAGAGCTGACTTGTAAAGCAATTGGATAGATATTCCGATATTCTGTATATAGCAATGTCTGTTTCAGGTGTAAATAGGACACTACAACATGAACAGTGGCTCTCAACCACCAGACCATGGGCCCACTGCCGGGCCTTGGCCTCCCATCTTCCAGGTTTCCAGCCAACTTCAGGTCTCTTAAAGTGGATGTAATCCTGATTCATGAAATTCGAGCTGGGCACACATATCTGCAGTGTTATCTTTTTTTAAAGCACTATGTCCCGTAGCTATCTCCTGCCCCATTCTTCTGTTATCAGCCTGATAACTTATGACAAGTTCTCCATCACATATAATAAAAGCAGTTGGCATTTTGTGTTGGGGAGGAGGCTATAAATAGATTAACAGAGCCCTGACCCATTCAACGATCAGCTCTGAAAGTCTCTACCTATGAGGAGAGGGGGTGTGTGCCTTTCCTCCAATCAGCTGTCTTGGCTGTATGCCCAGGCTTCACTGCAGTGTTCAACAGGAACAGAAAATCTCAACACAATCTGAACTTTCTAAACAGTATATAAAGCTGAAGACAGCAGATATACATGTAAAACTTATGTAGGGAGATTTGTTTCATCTTTGTGTATCATCTGAGGCTGTTCACTTCACTGGGTATATGTGAGGATTTACATCCACTTTAACCTCCTAAAGTGCCTCCCAAATTCCATAGTGCCCCTCAACCTCCCATAGTGGCCCATGGGGGCTCCCTGCCTCCCTCAGTGCCTCCCAACCTGAAGCAGAGCTTCCAGTCCTCCATAGGTGGAGGACACAGTGGCCCACAGGGGCTCCCTGCATGCCCTCACTCCCACCGTGCCCCACAGCCTGCTGCAGAGCCTCCAGTCCTCCATAGTGCCCCCAACTGCCAATAGTGTCCCACAGTGCCCCTCAGTCTGCTGCAGAATCTCCACCCCTCTATAGTACCCCCAACTTCTAACAGTGTCCCACTGTGCCTCTCATAGTGGCCCAGAGGAGCTCCATGAGGGTTCTCAGCCTCCCACAGTGTCCACGAGCATGCAGCAGAGCCTCCAGCCCATAGTGCCCCCCAACTTCCAACAGTGTCCCACAGTGCCTCCCATCTCCCATAGTGCCCCCAACCTCCCATAGTAGCCCACAGGAGCTCCATGCAGGCTCTCAGCCTCCCACAGTGTCCACTAGCATGCAGCAGAGCCTCCAGCCCTCTATAGTACCCCCAACTTCCAACAGTGTCCCACAGTGCCTCCCATCTCCCATATTGCCCCCAACTTCCCATAGTAGTCCACAGGAGCTCCATGCAGGCTCTCAGCCTCCCACAGTGTCCACTAGCATGCAGCAGAGCCTCCAGCCCTCTATATTACCCCCAACTTCCAACAGTGCCCCACTGTGCCTCCCATCTCTCATAGTGCCCCCAACCTCCCATAGTAGCCTACAGGAGCTCCATGAGGGTTCTCAGCCTCCCACATTGTCCACTAGCATGCTGCAAAGCATCCCCCCCAATAGTGCATCCAGCCTCCAACAGTGTCCCATAGTGCCCCCCCCCAACTTCCTCCAGAAATCTCATCCTCTACAGGGCCAGCAAGCCTGCTTCACGAGTCCTGCAACCCACTTCACAACCACCCTCCCCACAGTGACACCCAGCCCAATCCAGAGCCTTCCAGCATGTCAATAAATGTTTTGCATTCCCATATTTTATTGTGTAAATTATATATTTTTTTTTTCTGACAAGGCATGGAAGGTTTTGGAAGAATTTACTGCTCCCTTCATGATAGCAGGCAGGGATTTTAATGCTGTTTACTCTGCGTCAAAGGATAGACAGACCCTGTTTAACCCCAATGCATCTAACCGGGCCCATGCTCTGTCTACCTCCTTTCGCAAACTTCTTTGCTCCCATCACCTTTTGGATGCATGGCGCATTAAACACCCAATTAGTAGACAGTACACATTTTACTCCCCTGCCCACAAAATGTATTCTAGAAACGATTTGTATATTTTATATGCGGTTTTTTACTGTTCATACAACACCTTTAGGCCTCATGCACACTGGACGTTTTTGGACGTTTTTACAGCAGCTGTTTTTGGCAGTAGGCGTTTTTTTCTACAGTCATTAAACTCACCATCATGTTATCCTGTGTGTCCATGCACACATAGGCTGTTATCAGCAGTTTTGGGCAGTGGCGTTTTTGAGCAGTAGAAAAAAAACCCAAAACTAGTGGGCCTATGTGTCCATGAACACATGGACGTTTATCAGCTTTAATGAGCAGTGTAGTTTTTTGGGCTTTTTTCTGAATGCCCGAAAATCGCGTTCAAAGTGCCGTTTTTTGACCTCAAAAAACGCCAAACACAGATAAACGCTGATAAACGTCAATAAACGCTCAAAAACGTGGCTCACCAGCGTTTTTTAGCGTTTTTGATCCATTGAAAAAATAAAAAAGCTAAGAAACGCTAACGCGACCGAAAAATTGAGAACATGCTCTCAATCTTTTGCTGGCTGGAATTCCGCCAGAAAAAGTCCGATGGAGCATACACACGGTCGCATTTGCGGACCAAAAGCTCTCATCGGACTTTTGCTGGCGGAATTTCCGCTCGTGTGTACGGGGCATAAGGCTTCATGTACACAGGATGTTTTTACAACCTCTCCTGAACGATTTAACTTGAGAGATAGTAACCTACGCTTAAAACGCCCGTTTTGCCGCGTTTACATGCTGCGATTAGCGGCGTTTTGTCCCGTTTCAGTTTAGAAGCGTTTTAAAAAATATATATATTTTTTTTAAATGGCCAAAAACGAAAAACGCCTATAAACGAAACGTTGCTAAATGCGGGTTACCGCGTTTAGCAGTGTTTAGAAGCTTTTGGCGTCTGAAACGTCGGAAACTTTGGCGTCTGAACAAATTTTTTTGCCTTCAAAAAAAGGCCTATAAACGCAACTGCCTAAAAACGACAGTAAACGAACCTGTGTACATGAACACATAAGATAACATTGAATGAGTTCAGGGGCAGTTGAAAAAAGTGTCCAACTGCCTCTGAACGTCCGTTTAGCAGCAGCCGTGTACATGGGGCCTTATTGTGAAGAAATAAAAAATGTATTCTAGGCTAGATCATTTCCTAATTTCTGCTCCCCTTCTGACCAAGGTAGTGTCAGCTGAGATAGGTCCACTCACTTGGTCTGATTACTCCCCCATCTTTCTAGATTTAGCCATGCCAGCCAAACCCTCCAAAACATGTCACTGGCGACGTAACAAATTCCTCCTCAGCGCATTAAAATTGCGCACACTTGTGGAAGGGTTTCAAACTACGGTACTTAAAAATCTCCTTAGATGACATTTTAATAGACTTTACAGGTTGCCAGTTTAGAGTTAGACAGGAGGTCTGGTGCTCTCGGTATAACGTTTGTGGCGATATCTCACATACAGTGCCTTGAAAAAGTATTCATACCCTTTGACATTTTCCACATTTTGTCATGTTACAACCAAAAACGTAAATGTATTTTATTGGGATTTTATGTGATAGACCAACACAAAAGTGGCGCATAAATGTGAAGTGGAAGGAAAATGATAAATGGTTTTCAACATTTTTTACAAATGAATATGTGAAAAGTGTGGGGTAAATTTGTATTCAGCCCCCCCTGAGTCAATACTTTGTAGAACCGCCTTTCTCTGCAATTACAGCTGCAAATCTTTTTGGGGATGTCTCTACCAGTTTTGTGCATCTAGAGAGGGACATTTTTGCCCATTCTTCTTTACAAAATAGCTCAAGCTCTGTCAGATTGGATGGAGAGCGTCTGTGAACAGAAATTTTCAAGTCTTGCCACAGATTCTCAATTGGATTTAGGTCTGGACTGTGACAGGGCCATTCTAACACATGAAGATGCTTTGATCTAAACCATTCCATTGTAGCTCTGGCTGTATGTTTAGGGTCGTTGTCCTGCTGGAAGGTGTTCTGCCCCAGTCTCAAGTCTTTTGGAGACGCTAATAGGTTTTCTTCTAAGATTGCCCTGTATTTGGCTCCATCCATCTTCCCATCAACTCTGGCCGGCTTTCCTGTCCCTGCTGAAGAAAAGCATCCCCACCACATGATGCTGCCACCACCATGTTTCACGGTGGGGCTGGTGTGTTCAGGGTGATGTGCAGTGTTAGTTTTCTGCCACACATGGCGTTTTGCTTTTAGGCCAAAAAGTTCAACATCTGACCAGAGCACCTTCTTCCATGTGTTTGCTGTGTCCCCCACATGGCTTCTTGCAAACTGAAAACAAGACTTCTTATGGCTTTCTTTCAACAATGGTTTTCTTCTTGCCACTCTCCCATTGAGGTCAGATTTGTGGAGAGCACGACTAATAGTTGTCCTGTGGACAGATTCTTCCACCTGAGCTGTGGATCTCTGCAGCTCCCCCAGAAATACCATGGGCTTCTTGGCTGCTTCTCTGATGAATGCTCTCCTTGCCCAGCCTGTTAGTTTAGGTGGACGGCCATGTCTTGGTAGGTTTGCAGTTGTGCCCATACTCTTTCCATTTTCAGATTATGAATTGAACAGAGCTCCGTGAGATGTTCAAAGCTTGGGATATTTTTTTATAACCTAACCCTGCTTTAGACTTCTCCACAACTTTATCCCTGACCTGTCTGGTGTGTTCATTGGCCTTCATGATGCTGTTTGCTCACTAAGGTTCTCTGAAAAACCTCTGAGGGCTTCACAGAACAGCTGTATTTATACTGAGATTAAATTACACACAGGTGGACTCTATTTGCTAATTAGGTGACTTCTGAAGGCAATTGGTTCCACTAGATTTTAGTTAGGGGTATCAGAGTAAAGGGGGCTGAATACAAATGAACACCACACTTTTCACATATTTATTTGTAAAAAGTTTGCAAAAACCATGAATCATTTTCCTTCCACTTCACAATTATGTGCCACTTTGTGTTGGTCTATCACATAAAATCCCAATAAAAAAACATACACGTTTTTGGTTGTAACATGACAAAATGTGGAAAATTTCAAGGCATATGAATACTTTTTCATGACACTGTATGTGGTGTGAACACTGTTTACATATGCATGCGTGACCTACGTATTTGTTTGCCTTTGCACACGAGCACTGGAGGGACAGGGGCATTTTACATTTTTTTTTAGATATTTATCTTATTTCTTTTTTACCCTATTTATTTATATTATTTATTTTGATCACTTTTATAGCTATCACAAGGGATGAACAACATGTAATAGCAAGGGCCATGATAGGCCCTCTTTTTTGAGCCATCTGGGGTCAATTAGACCCAAGATCTCACTTCTGCCCTTAAAAGCATCTGATCAAACCAAGATCGGTTTGATCACATGCTTTCATAGGCCGTTTACTTTAGCCCAATACTGGAAGTGACAAAATACTCTCTGCTTCCGGTTTCTTAGACCATAGAGATGATCGGCGATGTTTTGCGGTCCTAGGTCATCTCTATAATCAGCCAGCTGAACCGCCCTCCTCCTTCAGATGAAGGGAAAAAAATGGCAATGAAGCAGTGGCGGCTGGTGCTCAAAATTTTTTGGGAGGCGCAAACAAACTGAAAAATACTGACCCCCCCCCCCCCCATCAATTGCAGCCTCACTGTGCCCATCAAATGCAGCCATTGTGCCCATCAAATGCAGCCTTTGAGCCTTTGTGCCCATCAATTGCAGCCATTGTGCCCATCAAACACAGCCACTGTGCCCATCAAATGCAGCCACTGTGCCCATCAAATGCTGCCACTTGTGCCCATCAAATGCAGCCACTTGTGCCCATCAAATGCAGCCACTTGTGCCCATCATATGCAGCCACTTGTGCCCATCATATGCAGCCATTGTGCCCATCAAATTCATCCACTTGTGCTTATCATATGCAGCCACTTGTGCCCATCATATACAGCCACTTGTCCCCATCAAATGCAGCCACTTGTGCCCATCATATGCAGCCACTTGTGCCTATCAAATGCAGCCACTTGTGCCCATCAAATGCAGCCACTTATGCCCAGTATATGCAGCCACTTGTGCCCAGTATATGCAGCTAGTTGTGCCCACCGACCCCCCCCCCGCTCATGGGGCTCGTGGCTCTGGCAGCACCCCCAACCCCCTGCACGCAGCTCTGACAGACCCCCTGGCTGGCACTTACTGCCAGGCAGCAGCTCCTCCAAGTGCACCAGAGCAGCAGTGACCTCCGCTCCAGCGCATGTTTCCTCCGCTCCTCTTCCTAAGCACCAGGCATCCAATAGGGTGGAATGGCGCTTTTGCCAATCAGGAAACAGGTCTGATGCCCTGCCTCCTGATTGGCGGGGAGGAAGGTTAGTGTGAAAATAGCGAAAATTAACTCGCTATCGCCACACAATTGGGTGGGATCAGGGTGCACTCTCTGCGCCCCCGAGCCCACCCTATTTTGAAGCCTATTAAAGCCTCTGGCTCCAATCAGCTGCTTCAAAAAGCACCACCCCCTCCTACCCCCACCATAGGAATCCATGCGTCCGGTGTCCTGAAAGGGGCCGGGCGCATGGATGGGGGGTGGCGCCCATGCACCCATAAGTCTAGTTCCACTTTAAGTGCAGGTGAGTGTGCGGTGGGCTCAGAGAGGAGGGCGGTGCAGCAATCAGGGAACGCACTGTCCTAAATTTTCAGATGCTGAGACTCAAAGCCATTCAGAAGATTCCTTCAGTAGCAATGACTGTATCTGAAAAGTTTTATTTTTTTCCTATTATTTTCTTATTCCACAAGACAAATTAGTGCACAGGAATAACCTTATTTTAGATACTTAATTCCACCTTATGTATTGCCTGTCAGCAAGGTGCTAGCTGTAACTGTGCAGCTTTTTATGTAACAGCCCTAAAGTATGTCATTGTCCATGAAAGAAACTTTTATTTTTAATAGCGATCAGTATAATTTTACAGGTAGAAGCCTCATCTGCATAACTGGAATAAAACCAAGCCTAATTAGCGGGGGAGAGGTAATCAGACAGTGCGCAGGCTGGATTGTCGGAGGCTGTGAAAATGGGATCCAGCCAAATGTTAGAAGGAAAAAGAAATATTTGAGGAAAGTAGGTTATATGTTTTACATATACGTGTGAATATATCACGTGACTCTATTTTTCTTCCCAGTTTGAATTTATAAAACTCAAGCATGTAATAAAAAAAAGTCTTTTTTTTTTAACCTCATCAAGCAATCTGAAATCCAATTATGCAAAAGAAAGTCAGGAAAAGGTGTGATAATATTCACATTGGTGAATTATGCATCAACTCATTTAGGAAAGGGTAAAGAAACTGAGCAAGTCAATTAAAGTGAACCTGTCACTGTAACAGGAATAATGTGCTAAAAACGTGAGTAGGAACAATGGTGGCTGCTGGGCATAATAGTAAACCGTCAACCCTATAAGATTTAGAAGTAAAAGTTCTGTCTAAAACCGTAAGGTGTTCTCTATTATTTTGTTATTCGGGAAAAAAAAACTCTTCTTCTTTCTTAGTCTAAACTCTCTCTCTCTCCTCTCCCTCTCTCTCCCCCCATGCTCTCTCCCCTCTCTCTCCCCCTCTCTCTTTCTCTCTCTCTCTCCCCTCTCTCTCCCCCTCTCCCTCCCCCCTTCTCTCTCTCTCTCTCTCTCTCTCTCCCCCTCTCTCTCTTTCTCCCTCCCCCCTCTCTCCCCCCCTCTCTCTCCCCTCCTCTCTCTCTCCCCCCTTCCA
Organism: Lithobates septentrionalis; assembly: GCA_037952835.1. Classification (NCBI taxonomy): domain Eukaryota; kingdom Metazoa; phylum Chordata; class Amphibia; order Anura; family Ranidae; genus Lithobates; species Lithobates septentrionalis. The sequence continues at coordinate 1,581,815 of JBBDGP010000364.1, forward strand.
TCTCCCTCCCTCCCCCTCTCTCTCTCTCTCTCTCCCCTCTCTCTCTCCCTCTCTCTCCCCCCCCCCTCTCTCTCCCCCCTCTCTCTCCCCCCTCTATCTCTCCCCCTCCCTCTCTCCCCTTCCATCTCCCCCCCTCTCTCTCTCTCTTTCTCTCTCTACCTCAATCTATCTCCCCTTTTCCTCTCTCTCCCCTCTCTCCCCCTCCTTTCTCTCTCTCTCTCTCTCTCTCTCTCTCTCTCTCTCTCTCTCTCTCTCTCTCTCTCCCCCCTCCCCTCTCTCTCTCTCTCTCTCTTTCTCTCCCTCCCCCTCTCTCTCCCTCTCTCCCCCTCATTCTGTTTCTCTCTCTCCCCCTCTCTCCCCCCTCTCTCTCTCTCTCTCTCTCTCTCCATTCTCTCTCTCTCCCTCTCCCCCATCTCTCTCTCTTTCTATCTCTCTCTCTCCCCCCTTTCTCTCTCTCTCTCTCTTTGCTTCTCCTCTTCTTTTTTTTATCCTCCCCATGTTTCCTCTCCTCTGCTCCATTTTCTTATCTTTATTTCCTTGTCTATCATTACTTTACCTTGTTGCATCTCCTTTCCTCGTTTTTCTTACCCTCCCCTACTTGCCTCTCCTTTGCTCCCCTCAATGCCTCTCCCTTGCTCCACTTTCATAACCTCCCCTCCTTGCCTCTATGCTCTGCTCCATTTTTTTATTCTCCCCTCCTTGCCTCTTCTTTGTTCCAAATTCTTATCCTCCCTCCCTCGTCTTTGCCGTGCTCCATCCCCCCCCCCCCCCCGTCACTCCTCTGCTTCGTTTTCTTATCTTCCTCTTCTTGCTTTTCATTACTTTCCCTTCTTGCATCTCTTCTCTTTTTTCTTACTCTCCCCTTCTTGCCTCTCATCTGCTTTATTGTCCTATTCTCCCCTCTTTGCCTCTTACTTGCTCCACCTTCCTATCTCTCCCCCTTGCCCTTCCTCTGCACCATGTTCTTATCTTTCCCTCCTTGCCTAGCAGTACTTCCCCTTCTTGCATCTCCATTCCTCTCCCCCCCCCCCCCCCTTGCCTCTCCTCTGCTCCATTTTCCTATCCCCCTCTCCTTGTCTCTCCTTTGCTCCATTCCCTTATTCTCCCCTCAGTGCCTCTCCCTTGCTCCCCTTCATATCCTAACCTCCTTGCCTCTATCCTTTGCTCTATTTTATTTTTCTACCCTCCTTGCCTCTCCCTTGTTCCAATTTATTATCTTCCCACTTTGTCTCTCCTTGTCACTCATCTGCTCTATTTTCTTATCTTCCTCTTCTTGCTTCTCATTACTTTCCCTCTTTGCATCTTTTCTCTTTTTTGCTTACCCTCCCCTTCTTATTTTTCTTATTCTCCACTCCTTGCCTCTTTCTTGCTCCACTTTCTTATATTTCCCCCCTTGCCCTTCCTCTGCACCATTTTTTTTCCTCCCCATTTTGCCTCTTCTCCGCTCTACCTTTGTATTTTCTGCTCATTGTCTCTCCTCTGCTCCATTTTCTTATCTTCCCTTCCTTGCTTCTCCTCCGCACCATTGTCTTATCTTCCTCCTTGCCTCTCCTCTGCTTCTCTGATTGCCTCTCCTCTCTGTTTTCTTCTCTTCCCCTCTTTGCATCTTCTTTCTTTTTTTTTTCCTTCTGACCTCCTTGCCTTCTCTGTACTCCCATTGCCTTTTCTACCCTTTGCTCCCATTCTCTCTCTCCTCAAAAGGATATAAATCCACTAAGAAAATAGTTGTTCATTGCAAATCTCCACTTTAAATATGTTCCCCTCCCTAACTGTAGCCCACCTAGTAAAATAACTACCTTCCTCCCTGTTCAATGGTTTTGTCAGGACCTGTCAGGTCCAAATTCTGAACTCACAACCTCTGCTGAATCCAGCTGAATACATCTTCTTGCTGAGCCACCTGAGATGCTGACCAGCTCCATATTGGATCCTTTAGACCAGTAGTCATCAACCCTGTCCTCAGGGCCCACTAACAGGCCAGGTTTGCAAGATAACTGAAATACATCACAGGTGATATAATTTGCTACTCAGTGATTGCAGTATTCTAGTCTGCATCTCCCCAAGGTAATACATAAACCCTGGCCTGTTTGTGGGCCCTGAGGGCAGGTTTGATGACCACTGCTTTAGACTTTCATGTCTTGTCTCTTGTTTCTGGTGAACCTTGAACTCCTTGCTCTTCCCATGAATTTCTTGATTTAAGAAATGTCTGCACTTCCTGTTTGACAGATTATTTTGCTCTTTCCAGCCTGTGCTCTTTCCAGCCTGTATCTTGCTTCTTTGCTCTCTGCAGCAGTCCTTATCTCCACTACGACCTTTGGCTTGTTGCTCGACTACGCTTCCACTTGATCTTAACCTGCTGCCATCTGTTACCAAACGTTGGCTTGTTTACTGACTATGCTTCTGCTTGGTCTCAACCTGCTATATCTGCTACTGGACCCCAGCTTGCTCACCTCCTGGTCGGGCGATCCTGAAGACCTTGACCTGTTACTAACATGCAGCAAAACCCATCTCCACCATCAGGAGCTCTGGTGAATACTGGTTAGTGCTTAGACTCTGCACCTTGGGTGAGCTAGAGTCATGTGCCAGGGTGACCTGCTTGTTTACTTATTCTACTGGTCCGAGGAGCCTCTCTACTGCTATAGCTACTGGTCTCCAAGCCTGACTACTGATCCATACTCAGAGTGGCCTTCAGCGCTCAAGAGTGCAGCCCACCCATAAGAATGAAGGGGGCCTCAGTGCATGTTTGCCTTTGGCCCAATATGTTTTCTCTGTATTGTGTTTGGCAGAATTGTCTAATGAAGTTCACTAGAAGGGGGAGGAAGGTTTTACTAGATGGACTACACTCAGGACCATTGTCACCAAGATCGAAGGTAATGGGAAATCAAAAATGTTACAGTTGTCTCCAGAATAAGAGGCAAGGGTAAATCTTTGAGGATAAAAATAACGGTTTTTTTTGAAGATCAACACTCACTATTTGTTATCACAACACTGGGTAATGATCAAAAATGCCCGTGTGGTGTCCCTAAAAATTGCAGACTCACCAGTATATGGTGCGGTCTCCGTGCCTAAATACAATAGCTGTAAAAAGGATTACAGGGGAAAGGATCCCACTGAGAAGAGACACAGGAGGACCAGCTGCTTAATAGGGGAATACATGTATTACAAAAATTTGTTTAATACAAAAAGATGCCAAGACCAGGTACCCATCACCAACACCAAGATCATGTTAAAATTAGACAATGTTGTCTATTTAAGAGCAGCTGCATCACACTTTCACTATGCATGCACACACCTATAACCCAAGCAGTAGTTAATTAAAGTGAATAGCATTTGTTGGACTAGACTAGAAATCCCGGTGACATGCACCATAGGAGAAAAAGTCCATCCTGTTACTAAGTTTAATTAGGTAAATCTCCTTTAGGGGGATAGCTTTGGTTAGAGGATTAATAGTTGAGTCAAATCGCTAGTCCCACAGGAACAGTATTGATTGAAGTTGTAGCTAGGTAAAGCTGCCAGTTTAGAGAGGTGGAAAGGATCCACAATTTGTGGCTAATCCAGAGGTACAATAATCCGGATTGAATTAGATACTTTCACTGAAGTTCCATCATTGGATAACAGTAGCAAGATGATACTATAGTGAAGCAGGCTAACACAGGCTGAGGTATAGCAAAATACCAGGGGCAAAGTAAAGCTAACACAGGCTGAGGTATAGCAAAATACCAGGGGCAAAGTAAAGCAAGCAATTGGAGAACCAAAGGTCCGCTCACCCGACCATGTGTGGAACCATATGGTTACAGTCCAGATCGATGTATTATCATTCTCCAGTGCTGTCCTGTATGTTTTGTTTCAGAGCGGGGTCCGAGGGGCTCCAGCAAGTAATTTCCTTCAGCTCCGTACTGCTGTGTACTGCTGTAGAGTCCTCTGGGCCATCGTCCGCTCACCTCAGCCAAAATGGTTGCCGTTAGCTTCAATCAATTGACTGTGCATGTGCGAGCGTGATGTGGTACATCATCCGTGACGCACGGAGCGTCTCTGTCGTGATGCAAGATCCGACATGTTTCACCAGATACACTGGTTTTATCAGGAATAGGAGGGGGATAGATTGTGCTTCCATTTATAGTGCAATTGGTACATCCCACATTCAATTGGGGGTTGCTATATAGAAAACTCCCATGTTTAGCATCACACTCTTAAGCCTCGTACACACGATCGGTCTTTGAACAAACTTTTCCGTGGATTTCTGTCCAAAGGGCGTTGGCCGTGAACTTGTATTGCATACACATGGCAGGACTTTTTAGGCAACAAACACAAACGTAGTGACGTTTCAACGTACTGACGAAACTTCAAAAGAGGAAGTTCAATTCTCTGGCGCCACTATTTGGTCAACTTCTGTATTGTTGTCTGAACTTTTGCATTGGTTCTGAGCAGGTGTGTTTGTACTTTGGACTAAAGTCCGATGGTTTTGTGTACACACGATCAGACTAGCCGACGTAGGACTTTTGTTGCCGCCAAGTTTGTCTGTTCGCACAGCCAACATTTGTCCGATGTTGCCTTAAAACAGCTAATTTGCATGTTTGTTGTCAAAAAGTCAGATCGTGTGTATGGGCCTTAACTTCTCTTCCACTATTCAGAGGCACTCTCTTTGGGCATATAGTTTTTGAACACATATCAAGACAGACAGTTACAGCAAAATTAAAATTAAAAGAGTATAACAGGATAGCTTAGTGCATGATTAAATTAATAAAGATAAAGAATCCAGCAAGAAAAGGGGAAGAGAGGAAAGAAGAGGGGAAAGAGAAATGAAAGAAAAGAAAAGAAGAAGGAAATATAAAGGAGAAAGTCAGCTAAGTGAGGATTATGTGATTATTAATTGCAATATAACATTTTGGAGCATGTCAGCTAAAAAAGGATTATGCGATTATTAATTGCAATGCAACTTTTAAGACAGATAATCGCATGTATCATTATAAGTTAGATAGAACTGGGAGAATGCATGTATCTATATTTTTTTTTCTTTGAAGATACTTGTTCCAGTGACAAATGTCTCAAAGGGAAATTTTCTAGTGTGGAGATATGTCATCCCACTTCCTCCTGCATTTCCAGGACAAGAATTGAAAAGACATTGCCCCAAAAGGCACATTCACACCAGAAAAAATAAATAAATATATATATATATATCCACATTATATTACCAAAAGTATTGGGGCACCTGCCTTTACACGCACATGAAAGGGAGGCATCCCAATGTTAATCAAGACAATTAGAGCCTCAGGCTCCAATCACGTGCTTGTTAAACATTGAAGGACCTAATAGTCTTGTATTAGTCCGGCGCCCCGCATCGCACTGCACACACATAGAACGATTTATTTTTAAATAAATTATAATATTTATTATAATATTATAATTAATATAAATTATAATATATAATATAAATTATAATATGACTAACATTTTTTAACTTTAAGATGCTAAAAAATATTAGTCATATTATCATTTATTTTAAAAATAAATCGTTCTATAAATCGCTTTCCTATTGATCAAAACTTTGGGGGGCGGCGCCCCTGCTCCCCTTATGAACCGGCCACCACTGATCAGAGGTCTAAAAGACCCTTGATGTCTCACTTGTTCTTCAATGAAGCTAAAAGAGTAAAGACAGTGCTCGATTAGCTTCTTCCCTGTCCATACTGGGTGGGGAAATTGACATAAGCACGCGGGAGAGACGTCTTAATGCAGTGATGGGAAGGAGAGATCAGATTAACGTTTGCTGATCGCCCAACCTCTACCAAGCAGCACCCACCATGCTGGTCCCAGGTCCTTCCAGGGCACGCAGAAGAGGTGGGGGGACCAGAAGTAACAGGGGTGTGTGCAAGCTTCATCACTCCATCTAGGCCACACTCAACGCGTTTTGTCCTGCCCCTGGGCAGGACGAAACACATCGGGGGTATGGATTAGACGGAGCGAGCTGAGGCTATTACTATTTGTTTGACATGATGTGCTGTTACCTGAATGTTTTCTATGCTTCTACCGTGTGCTCTGAGGGTTAGGAGGGACTCGCTTTCAACCTGCACCCATTAGCGGAACCTGCCGAATAGGACCAGGGTACCCTAGGACAGTTAATGTCTTATTGGTGTAATCACCAGGTAAAGAAAAAATGAGTTTAGGAAATTAACACGAACGTGGACACTTCATCTAAGGTCTGGTAAGCTGCAAAATATTAAAATTCTGTTTTTTGGTTCAGATAAGCTCTAGGGAGGTTATTGGTGTTTTTTTAATGGTATAATGGGCTTTTAATGGCTCCATTTAACTATCCAGGGCATGTTGCTGTATTGAAAAAGGACAAAAAAACTCTCATTAGCCTCATTATTTGATGTTTTTATTACAAAAAAGAAAAAAAAAACATACAGTAAGAAGAAAAAAGTGAAATAAAAATTTCACACCTCATCATTACCAACATTAGGATGGATGTGATCACCCTGAACATTCAAACAAAATTAAATTAGATGACAACATTAAAAAAGCTGAAGTGAATTAACATGCTGAGGTGTGCCAATTATACTTTTTCTTTTTCAAGTTAGAGTTTATTTTTCTATACAGTATTTGTTTTATTTTTTCTTCACTCATTGAACTGCCTAAGCAAATATTGCATGAAGAAGACCTATTTATTTATTTAGTTAGAGGATTTTTTTTTTTTTTTTTTAAGTGTTATGGGGTGCTATCTTTTTTCTTTTTTTTTCTTTTCTGTTATTTTTTTTGGTTTTGGTTTTGTTTTGTTTTTTTAGCATTTTTGTTTTTGTATTTGGGTGCAGTCTCTTTAAATTTTCTTTTTTTTTTTCTCATTGTCTGTTTTAAATTAAAAAGGCTAATGAAAGAGTCTTTGTCCTTTTTCATAAAAATGCTGAACTTTGCTCAAAAATACCCCCAAAAGCTCTCTTTTTGATTGGAAAAGAGATTGGGATTGGAAAGAGAGGACTGTACATGTACTTTGGAAAATCCAGTGGATAATTAGCAAAGCGGTACCTAAAAAAAAAATTACAAATATTTGAGACATGGAATAAATGTTTTTTTTGTGTGAGCATTTACATTAGGCAACTCTGGGAGTGATGCTGAGAGACTTCTCTTTAGTTTTCGATGCTGCAGTTGGTAATTTTATAGTGAAATCACATCCTTAATGCCTCATACTACTCAAAAATACACAAGTAATGACAGCATACAGACACACAAAAAAAACCAAAACACATAAAATATATAAATACATTATCAGTAGATTTACCGGGAAAAAAATAGCAGGTAAATACTCTATTAATCTATTAATATTGTGCAAAGTTTTGTGACAGCACTTCATTTAATCATTGTTTAAATTTTAATTTAATTTATTTTCTGTGGGGCATAGGTAGGATTGGTGGTCACTGTTCACAGGTCACACATTCAGGTCTTAGTTACATAAATAAATGACTTAAATAATTAATAAAAATAAAAGGGAATAGACAAAAAAAAAACTAAATAGACTCCTCCTTCCCTAAATAAATAAATACATACTACATACATAAATAAATAAAAGAACTGCATAAATAAAAAAGCAGATTTTAAAAAAATGCCTAAGAAGCTCAATGAGCAAAAACTGAAAATCTTTGGTTGGCTATTTTTTTTCTTTTTTAAATTCTTAATTTATAGACATCTGTGAGATTACAGAAAAAAATAAAAAATCAGTTCACACAATATAGGCGACAATGCAAATCTTCAGAAAAAAATGCTATTTTTTTCTTCTTATGCTCAAATTGGTAATTTAATAGTGAAATCATTTCTTTCATCCCTTTTGTGGATTATTGCACTTTGATTTTAGTTTTTACATTTTCCTGTGGTTTATACATGCAGAATGTCCTTACCTATTTAGAAATGGCAGAAATCTACAGTGGGGACGGAAAGTATTCAGACCCCCTTCAATTTTTCACTCTTTGTAATATTGCAGCCATTTGCTAAAATCATTTAAGTCCATTTTTTTTTAACCACTTGACCACTGGGCACTTAAACCCCTTAATAACCAGACCAATTTTCAGCTTTTGGTGCTCTCGCATTTACAATGACAATTACTCAGTCATGCAACACTGTATCTATATGAAATTTTTGTCCTTTTTTTCACACAAATAGAGCTTTCTTTTGGTGGTATTTAATCACCGCTGGGTTCTTTTTTTTTTGCGCTATAAAAGAAAAAAGACCGAAAAATCTGTAAAAAAATTAATTTTTCTTCGTTTCTGTTATAAAATTTTGAAAATTATTAATTTTTCTTCATATATTTTGGCCAAAATTTATACCGCTACATATCTTTGGTAAAAATAACCCAAATTACTGTATATTATTTGGTCTTTGTGAAAGTTATAGCGTCCACAAGCTATGGTGCCAATATCTGAAAATTGATCACACCTGAAGTCCTGATGGCTCATTTCTTGAGACCCTAACATGCAAGAAAAGTACAAATACCTCCCAAATGACCCCTTTTTGGAAAGAAGACATTCCAAGGTATTTAGACAGATGCATGGTGAGTTTTTTGAAGTTGTCATTTTTTCCCACAATTCTTTGCAAAATCAAGGGTTTTTTTTTTCTTTTCACAAAATTGTCATATTAGCAGGTTATTTCTCACACACAGCATATGCATACCACAAATTACACCCCAAAACACATTCTGCTATTACTCCCGAGTATGACGATACCACATGTGTGAGACTTTTACACAGCGTGGCCACATACAGAGGCCCAACATGCAGGGGAGCACCTTCAGGCGTTCTGGAGCACCCAGGCCAATTCTGACATTTCTCTCCTACATGTAAAAATCATCATTTATTTGCTAGAAAATTACATAGAACCCCAAAACATTATATATGTTTTTTTAGCAAAGACCCTAGAGAATACAATAGCGGTCATTGCAACTTTTTATCTCACACGATATTTGCGCAGCAATTTTTCGAACGCGTTTTTTGGGAAAAAAATGTTTTTTGCTTTAAAAAAAAAACAAAACGGTAAGGTTAGCCCAATGTTTTTGCATAATATGAAAGATGAAGTTACGCCGAGTAAATAGATACCTAACATGTCACCTTTCAAAATTGCACACGCTTGTGGAATGGCGCCAAACTTCGCCACTTAAAAATCCCCATAGGCGACGCTTTAAAATTTTTTACTGGTTAAAAATTTTGAGTTACAGAGGAGGTCTAGGGCCAAAATTATTGCTCTCGCTCTACCGATCACAGCGATACCTCACATGTGTGGTTTGAACACCGTTTTCATATGTGGGCGGGACTTATGTATGCGTTCGCTTCTGCATGCTAGCACACGGACAGGGGCGCTTTAAAAAAAAAAAATTTTTATTGTGCATTTTATTTTATTTATTTTAGTTTGACACTTTTTTCCCCAAAAAAATTTTTTTGATCACTTTTATTCCTATTACAAGGAATTTAAACATCCCTTGTAATAGGAATATGGCATGACAGGTCCTCTTTACAGTGAGATATGGGGTCAATAAGACCCCACATCTCACCTCTAGGCTTGTGCCTGAAATAAAAAAAAAAAAATAAAAAAAAAGATCCTGGCTTCGATCATAGCGGTGAGTCGGTAGAAGCACCGGAGGGCGGCGGGAGGGGGGTACGTCCCCTCTCGCCTCCCGTAAGAACGATCAAGCAGTGGAACAGCCGCTATGATCATTCTTATGGTGTAGGGAATCGCTGGCTGAAAAAGCTGATATCTGAATGATGCCTGTAGCTGCACCCATCATTCAGATATCCCCGCACAAAGTCAAGGACGTCGTATGACGGAAGGCGGGAAGTGGTTAAAGCGCTTTTTTTTTTTTTAACACAAAGTTGTCCATTTATACAATATTTCTAACACGTAGCATGTACATGCCAAAAATGTCACCCCAAAATAGATTCTCCTACTCCTCCTGAGTACGGCGATACCACATGTGTGAGAGTTCCACAGCCTGGCCACATACAGAGGCTGAGTATGGCTGAGTATTGCAGAGTATCGCCGAGTATGACTGGGTATGGCAGAGTATTCCTGGGTATCACCGAGTATTGCAGAGTATGGCTGGGTATTGTGGGGTATTGCAGAGTATGGCTGGGTATGGCAGAGTATTGCAGATTTTTGCGGGGTATTGCAGAGCATGGCTGGGTATGGCAGAGTATGGCTGGGTATCACCGAGTATTGCAGAGTATGGCTGGGTATTGCGGGGTATTGCAGAGTATTGCGGGATATTTCGGGGTATTGCAGGGTATGGCAGAGTATTGCGGGGTATTCCAGGGTATGGCAGAGTATTGCGTGGTATTGCAGGGTATGGCAGAGTATTGCAGGGTATGGCAGAGTATTGCGGGGTATGGCAGAGTATTGCGGGGTATTCCAGGGTATGGCAGAGTATTGCGGGGTATTCCAGGGTATGGCAGAGTATTGCGGGGTATTCCAGGGTATGGCAGAGTATTGCGGGGTATTGCAGGGTATGGCAGAGTATTTCGGGGTATTGCAGGGTATGGCAGACTATTGCGGGGTATTGCAGGGTATGGCAGAGTATTGCAGGGTATGGCAGAGTATTGCGGGGTATTGCAGGGTATGGCAGAGTATTGCAGGGTTTTGCAGAGTATTGCAGGGTATTTCAGGGTATTGCAGGGTATGGCAGAGTATTGCGGGGTATTTCAGAGTATTGCAGGGTATGGCAGAGTATTGTAGGGTATTGCAGGGTATGGCAGAGTATTGCGGGGTATTCCAGGGTATGGCAGAGTATTGCGGGGTATTCCAGGGTATGGCAGAGTATTGCGGGGTATTCCATGGTATGGCAGAGTATTGCGGGGGTATTGTGGGGCATAGCAGAGGGCATTGCAGAGTAATGCACAGCATTGCAGGGCATGCAGAGTAATGGGGATGGCTGAGCATGGATGGATGGATGGCTGGATGTCTCTGTGCAGCGCTGTGGGCACTACAGATGCAGCCCACAACGCTGCTACCATCCATCCATCCCCCTCTCCGCTCACAGTGTACCGATCGGTACACAGGAGGGGAGGAGAGGAACCGGCGTCATCAGATGACGCCGGTTTGTTTACATGTGATCGCTCCGTCATTTGACGGAGCGATCACATGGTAAACGGCCGCGATTAGCGGCCATTTACCGAGATCCGTACAGCACCTGAGTTAAATATATGAGTGTCACAGCAAAGGGTCTGAATACTTAGGACCATGTGATATTTCAGTTTTTCTTTTTTAATAAATCTGCAAAAATGTCAACAATTCTGTTTTTCTGTCAATATGGGGTGCTGTGTGTACATTAATGAGGAAAAAAAATGAACTTAAATGATTTTAGCAAATGGCTGCAATATAACAAAGAGTGAAAAATTTAAGGGGGTCTGAATACTTTCCGTCCCCACTGTGATATATATATATATATATTAGACATGTGCATTCGTTTTCGTCCGAATGCATTTTCGTCCGAATTTTAGGTATTTTCGTTATCATTTTACCAAACGATAACGAAAGTGCAGAGTCCGAAAAACGAAAGATCCGACATAAACAAATGCTTTATTTTCGTTTTCGTTGCTACAACAGTTCGATATAGATAGGAGATTCCACATGATGATGACAATAACAATCTGTGTCCATCAAACCTGTGGTCGAATGTGCCTAACCTTAGCTCTATTAGTTCAAGATTATTCTACATAGAGAGAAAAGATTCGACGTAGAGAGAAAAGATTTGACGTAGGGGAGGAAAGATTCGACGTAGGGGAGGAAAGATTCGACGTAGGGGAGGAAAGATTCGACGTAGGGGAGGAAAGATAAATAAAAATAATGATGATGATGAATGTTATTGGCTGATTGTAACCAAAGAGGTGGAGCAGTAAAATAGCTAGAACTAAGTACACACGTACTTTGGCTTATGGTGTCTGTTGAAAGTTCTAAGAAGATTCGACGGAGCAGGTAAACTATACGGCATTGTACAGTTTAGCTGCTCCGTCGAATATTCTTTGAACATTCGACAGACACCATAAGCCTTCAATGACAGATTCGACCTTAATTTGGATTTTCGGACGAATGCAATTTTTAACGAAAAACGAAATAAATAAAAACGAATTTCGGGAGTAACTAAATAAATTTATTTTTCAGACGAAAACGAAATTCTGAAACAAAATATTTCAGTGTGCACATGTCTAATATATATATATATATATATATATATATATATATATATATATATATATATATATATATATATATATATATATATATATATATATATATAAAATCTTTTTTTCTCTAGTTTATACCTTCTCAGCTATAATATATTAATATATTAGGAAGGAGGACTAGAACAAATACTTACATTTTCACAAATGAACTTGCCAGTGAGGGGCATGGGAATACCACAAAGGCAATGTTTTTTTGAAGGAGAGGGTTGTACATTGATAGACATATGTTTGCTTTTAACCGGCTCACACAGATATACTGTGGCAGAATGGCTCTCTTCCGGGGCGAAATCCTGTAAATATACGGCTTTGCCCAGGAGAGCCACCAGAGGGCGCGCGAGCACTGCCGGAGGTGCGCGCCCGCCCACTGCACAGCAGGGGACCCGATGCTCGTGGCCGGCAGTGATCGTGCACGAGACCCAGCACGGGGATTTGTGTGTGTAAACACACAAATCCCTGTGCTGTCAGAGGAGAGAAGACAGATTGTGTGTTCCTACAAAATAGGGACAGCTATCTGTCATCTTTCCTAGTTAGTCCCATCCCCCTAAAGTTAGAACACACTGAGGAAACACACAGTTAACTCCTTGATCACCCCCTAGTGTTAACCCCTGCCCTGCAAGTGACATTTATACAGTAATCAGTGCATTTTAATAGCACTGATCACTCTTTAAATGTCAATGGTCCCAAAAATGTGTCCAAAATCTCTGATCTGTCCGTCGCAATGTCGCAATACTGCTATAAAACGCAGATCACTGCCATTACTAGTAAAAAAAAGATTAAAATATAAAAACTCCATAATAGTGCCATAAATCTTTCCCATAGTTTGTAGACGCTATAACTTTTGCGCAAACCAATCAATATACGCTTATTGTGATTTTTTTTTTACCAAAAATATGTAGAAGAATATATATCGGCCTAAATTGATAAAGAAATTAGTTTTTTTTTTTGTTTTTTTTTTAAAATGGGGGGTATTTATTATAGCAAAAAGTAAAAAATATTGTGTTTTTTTTTTCAAAATTGACGGTATTCTTTTGTTTATAGCGCAAAAAATAAAAACCGCGGAGGTGATCACATACCACCAAAAGAAACCTCTATTTGCGGGAAAAAAGGACGCAAAATGTGTTTTTGCACAGCATCTCATGACCGTGCAATTGTCAGTTAAAGCGACGCAGTGCCAAATTGTAAAAAGTGCTCTGGCCAGGAAGGGGGTAAAATCTTCCGGGGCTGAAGTGGTTTTATTATCTCTTGGAGTACTCCAGGTGTAAATTTTCTAAACAGAGATCCCCAATTTGTCCATTCTCTTCGTGAGTCCTCCTCTGCTTTCTCCGTAACACAAATGAAATAAAAACTGCAACAAGAGGAGAGAAAAGAAACCCCAGATAATGGTCTCAGCGGGTGGGAGCTGATAACTCAGGGACTCACAATTCATTGTTGGTGTGCCTTACACATATAAGAAGAAGCAACTGAGTGACTCATCATGGTGGACTAAACCTTTAACCTCTTTGATCTTGCTTTTTTCAGACATTGTTTAGTTCTTTTTTAAAATTGCCCTGGAAAGAGTCAAAAAAGAGAAATTATATCAGCTTTGCCTGGGATAAGTAACAAAGTAAGGTTTGAACAGAGCAGACAAGACTTAAGTTGACTTCATCTACCAAAAAACTCCGCTGATTCTCTTACCCATCTCCAAGGACAATTGAAATGAAAGCAGCGCTGCAAAACTTTTGAGATAAATCATTTTAGCGTATTATGAACCCAGAGATGGGAGTTCCACGAGTCTCAAAATTAATAAATGCTGAGTTATTTCCAATAAGACATCTCCAGGGTGGAATCTATGCCTAAGGAAAAAAAAACTACTACTGGATTCCCTCCAGAAAACAAATACTTATTTACACTTGATTTGCATCTTCTAATTTCATTTACAAAGCATAATTGTATTGCGCCGCTCTGTTATCTTAGATTGCTAAAAGGTGCGTTACTTGGTTTCCATGGTGAGGAGTTCGGGAGGAAAACTTAATATGCACTTTCGGCTGTTGATATTCCATCAGGTGCTTAATAATGCTCTTTATTGAGCAATCGCTCATATACTTTATTTACTAAAATCACTCATGTTTAGAATGATCTGTACAATTGCTGTTCCTTGCTATGGTTTAAAGACAGTATTGCTTGGTCAAGTAGTCATTTCATGCATTAATGGTCATATTCGAAAGAACAAATGCAAAGTGCTCAGCCTTGAGATTTGCCGATATATGTGTATAGCTTACCAACCATGCCGGGAGAGCCCTAGAAATGCAGTAGAAGCAAAGTGTCTCCTTGCAGACGTCCTTTCCACCAGCCCATTGTACTCCACTTGAGAAAAAAAAATTCTAGTTTTTGGGACATGTTCCAATGTATCTCCCTTGGGTAAATCTCCTAGTGATGAAGAATGTAGAAGAGGACAAATTAGTGTTTTTTTTTGTTAGGCAATTATCATTGGGAAGCCCTGATGACTACTCCATCTTAATAAACTTATCTTAGAAGGACTTTTTAATTCATTTCCCTCTACAGAACAGCTGATCATATAATAATTGAATATAAATAATTTATTATATTATAAAATATATTTCTTGTTCGATATTTTTATGAACAGATATGAACAGAAAGAACACACATTATTTGCAATACAATAAAAGCAAGTAAATAGTATCGCATGACAGGTCCATAAAAACAAGCTTCTGTGAACATTGTAAGCCATTCCGGAGACTGAATGCACGGTGCAGAGAGTTGTCTAGCACCCCCAGACACATCATCTGTGATT
The DNA here is from genome assembly GCA_037952835.1 of Lithobates septentrionalis. Classification (NCBI taxonomy): domain Eukaryota; kingdom Metazoa; phylum Chordata; class Amphibia; order Anura; family Ranidae; genus Lithobates; species Lithobates septentrionalis. The sequence goes on from JBBDGP010000364.1 coordinate 1,596,815, forward strand.
ATAAAATATATTTATTCGTATTTAATTATACTTATTTAATTATAACTTTATTTATTATTAATATACAGGATTTATACAGCGCCAACAGTTTGAGCGGCCCTTTACAACATGAGGGCAGACAGTACACTTACAATACAAATCAATACCGGAGGGATCAGAGGGCCCTGCTCGTTAGAGCTTACAATCTAGAAGGGAGGGTCAAGTGGAACAAAAGGTAATAACTATGGGGGATGAGCTGATGGAGAAAATGAAAATACAGTTGTTAGGTGTGGGTAGGGTAGGCTTCTCTGAAGAGAAGGGTTTTCAGGGATCATCTAAAAGCTAACAGAGTAGGAGATAATCGGACAGATTGAGGTAAGGTGTTCCATAGGATTGGAGAGGCTCTGGAAAAGTCCTGGAGGCGAGCATGGGAGGAGGTGATGAGGGAGCTAGACAGCAGGAGGTCTTGAGAGGAACGAAGAGAACGATTAGGTTGGTATTTAGAGACTAGGCTAGTGATGTAGCTGGGGGCTAAGTTGTGGATGGCTTTGTAAGTAGTTGTTAGTATTTTGAATTTAATTAACCACCTCAATACAGTGCACTTTCACCCCTTTCCTGCCCAAGCCATTTTTTAGCTTTTAGGGCTGTCACATTTTGAATGACAATTGCGTGGTCATGCAACGCTGTACCCAAATGAAATTGTTATCATTTTTTTCCCCACAAACAGAGCTTTCTTTTGGTGGTATTTGCTCACCTCTGCGGTTTTTATTTTTTGTGCTATAAACAAAAGAAGAGTGAAAAGTTTTAAAAAAACGCATTGTTTTTTACTTTTTGCTATAATAAATATCCATTTTTTTTTTAAACACATTTTTTCCTCAGTTTAGGCCGATATGTACTCTTCTTCATATTTTTGGTAAAAAAAATCGCAATAAGCGTATATTGAAGTTATAGCGTCTACAAAATAGGGGATAGATTTATAAAATTTTTATTTTTTTTATTTTTTTTTACTAGTAATGGCGGCGATCTGCGATTTTTATCATGACTGCGATATTGCGGTGAACATATCGGACACTTTTGAATCCTTTTTTAGACCATTCACATTTATACAGCGATCCGTGCTATAAAAATGCACCGATTACTGTATAAATGTAACTGTCAGGGAAGGGGTTAACACTAGGGGGTGATCGAGGGGTTAATTATATTTCCTAGGGAGTGTTTCTAACTGTAGGGGGAGGGGACTCCCAAGGGAAGGAGACCGATCGGTGTTCCTCTGTACTGGGAACACACCATTGGTCTCCTCTCCTCTGACAGGACGTGGATCCGTGTGTCTACACACACAGATCCACGGCCCTGCTGTGTTACCGGACAATCGCGGGTGCACAGCGGACATCACAGCCACCGGGCACGCGCATCGGGTCCCGAGTGACACGGTGGGCGCACGCCAGTGCCGTCGGAGGCGTGCGCGCGCCCCCTGGTGGGCCGGGAAGGCAAGGGCTTCATATGATGCCCTCCCAGTACGAGAGCCGCGCCGCCTAGGCATCATATGACAGCCAGCGGGTGGCAAGCGGTTAATTGGGTGAGCAGAAGCCAGTGAAGGAGTTGACAGAGAAGAGTAGCAGACACAGAGCAATTGGTAAGGTGGATGAGTCTGGCAGCAGCATTCATGATGGATTGAAGGGGGATAGACTATGCAGAGGTAAGCCAATGAGAAGGGAGTTGCAGTCGTGGAGGCGAGAGATGACCAGGGAGTGAATTAGGAGCTTTGTTGTGTTATTGGTTAGAAAGGGGCGTATTTTGGAGATGTTACGGAGGTTGAGGCGGCAAGATTTGGACAGTGATTGGACGTGGGGCTTAAAGGAGAGTTCAGAATCTAGGACTACACCTAGGACCTTGGCATGCGGGGATGGGCTTATAGTTGTGCCGTCGATCTTGATAGAGAAGTCAGGGAAAGAGGCATGTGGGGGAGGAAAAATTATAAGTTTGGTTTTGGATAGATTGAGTTTGAGGAAGTGGTGTGACATCCAGACTGATATATCTGATAGTAAATTAGTTATACGTGAGGAGACAGAGGGAGTGAGCTGAGGGGTAGAGAAATAGATTTGGGTGTCGTCTGCGTAGAGATGGTTTTGGAAGCCATAGGAGGCTATCAGCTGACCTAGGGAGGAGGTGTAGATTGAAAATAGGAGAGGTCCAAGAACAGAACCTTGGGGGACCCCAACAGAGAAAGGAAGAGGAGAGGAGGAAGTAGAGTTGTAGGAAACTCTAAAGCTGTGATTGGATAAGTAGGAAGAGGACCAGGGAAAGAGTACAGTCACGGAGACCAAAGGTGTGGAGTTTATTGAGGAGGAGGGGGTGGTCAACCATATCAAAGGCAGCAGAGAGGTCCAGGAGAAGGAGTACAGAATAGTGTCCTTTGGTTTTGGCCGTTAGTAGATCGTTTGTAGGGGAGCAGTTTCTGTGGAGTGTTGAGGACGAAATCCAGACTGAAGGGGATCAAGAATGCTATTGTCAACAAGGTGGTGACTCAGTCGGTTGTAGACCAGACGTTCAAGGAGTTTGGATAGAAAGGGGAGAAAGGAGATGGGCCATAGGTTGTTAAAATTGGATGGGTCCAGTGAGGACTTTTTAAATATGGGGCTGACAAGTGCATGTTTTAAAGCGTTGGGGAAGATGCCAGAAGAGATTGCAGATGTGGGTTAGAGAGTGTAGAATAGAGACAGAGGGTGAAAGCAGCATTTGCGAGGGAACAGGATCAAGACGGCAACTGATAAGATGGATGTTAGTAAGTAGTTTAGCAACCTTGTCTATGGTGGTGGGGTTGAAAGAGGGAAGTAATGATTGTACCTGTGGGCATGAAGTGTAAAGCATGGAGGGCATCTGAACAGTAGAGATTTCCTTGTGAATTGTATCAATCTTCTTTTTGTGATATGCGATCTCCTGGGCAGTGAGTGAGTTGGTGGGTAGAGGCGGTGGAGAACGAAGTAGAGAGTTGAAGGCAGAGAAGAGTTGATGGGAACGGGATGATAAGTTGCCAGTGAGAGTGATAAAATAGGTCTGCTTGGCAGTGAGGAGGCTAAAATTGTATTTTTGGAGGGCAGATTTATATTGGTTGAAATCTTATGAAACCAATGATGAGGCATTATTCCTCCCACAGACAACAATGAGGAGACACTATTCCTCCCACTGGCACCAATGATGGGGCACTATTTCTCCTACTGACAACAATGATGGGACACTATTACTTCCAATGAAACCAATGATGGGCCACTGTTCCTCCCACTGATACCAATGAAGGGCCACTATTCCTCTCAATAACAACAACAATGGGGCACTATTCCTCCCACTGACACCAACAATGGGGCACCAATCCTCCAACTGACATCTACGAAGTGGCACCATTCCTCCTCCTAATACCAAAGATTGTTTGCTCCCAGGACATTTTCTACTCCCACTGGCCACAGTCCGGCCCCTCTAAGGTCTGAAGAACAGTCACCTGGCACTTTGATTGGAAAGTTTGTAGACCCCTTTAAGTATTAGTCACTGTTTTACTCTGCAATGTTTTAGGTTAATATCCAGTTTCTTCATATAGTACAGGTTACCAATGTATTGATACCCCCCTGAAAAAAATATCTCCCCTTCATCCAGCAAAGATCCTCAGCAATGATTTTCCCATCATGTATGGTAGATACTAGTGCTGGAATCACATCTCTGACCCCCTCTTTGCTGTTCCAGGTGCACCTCTACACAAGGTGAGTTTTTGGATGAAGAAAGAAAAGGAGGGGGAATATTTTTGTTGGAGGATAGGGAGCTTCTCCTTGGGGGTGCTAAAAGATGTTTGCTAAGTGAAGGGGAAAAGAGGGTAGGGAATTCCTTCCTGGGTGGGGAGGGAATGGGGATCGCTTTACCAGACAGAGAGAATAAGAAGGAATTCTAGCTTAGGAAAAGGAAAGAGAGGGGAGGGTTGAGCTTCAGCGGCAGGAGGGAGCATAGGGGGTGGCTGAATTGGTGTTGCCATAATTGCCTGTTTGATGCCCACACAATGTCTTGTTTGCCTATTTGTTGCCCAAAAATTGTCATAGCCGTTTGTTGACCTCATATTGTCACAATTGCCGATTTGTTGCCCATGTACTGTATTGTCACATTACCCATTTGCTGCCCCCCTTTTGTAAAAATTGACCGTAAATGTAATATGATTGCCTATTTGTGGCCCATATTTTGTTAGGATTCACATTTTTTTCTGCCAGTGTATTGTCAAGTCACTGCTGTTTAGAGAACAATATTGCTATAATTTGGTCCCTTACAGAGCTGTCGGGATCAAAGCATGTCATTATTATCCTCATGTTCTATTTTGGCATAATTATATATACAATCTTCAGATAATGAAAATCCTCATTGTATCCCTTTTCTCTATGGGGATGAAGAATATTTGTTTAATTTAAGTATTTTCATTGAAAATAATTATGACGTGTAGAGGTGTAAGGAAGAGTGTTAATAAATAATATGGTTGGTATGCTACTGTTGCAATCAAAATGATTTGCTTATTTTCGGTAGAGTAGGTAAGAGGTTAGAACTGTCTGTCTGTCTCTCTGTCTGTCTGTCTGTCTATCTATCTATCTTTCTAGCTGTTTATAAAATAATTAGGCTCAGCACACTTCTGACACTAGAATAGGTCCAGGATGGTTGAATGGTGTAAATTAGCTTTCCTAACTTTCAGAAGCCATTTAAAGCCCATCAAAGCCACCATAAAATTGCCTTCCTCATTGACCCCCAATTCTTTAATCAAAATGGCAATTTTTTGCCAGAATCTACCACTTTCGCAAACATTTGGGAAAATTTAAACTAATTCACTCATTCCTAGTGAGCAAAAGCACTTAGCTATAAGCATGAGGTACCAGCACTTGGACAAGGCGTTCTAAAACTATGGACGTTAAGATGAATGAGCAGCATGACAGCAAGCTTTACAGTCATTACCCCTGTCTCAGCATTAATTTAGCTGCAGGTCAGAAAGGAGCGGACCATGTACTGCCGCATCAACCCAGCACTAGAGTATGAGTAGCAGAACAGCAGCTGTGATGGTTGGGCTAAATGTCACTGCAGTTACTCATTCACTTAGTGTCAGGTTAAGGTGATATTCTGAAGGAGTTCATAAATCACATGGCTGGTATGCATGTACCATGTTAGGAGACTATCCAGAACAGAGGTGCACGTGCGCCAATACGCAGGCTAGGAACTTCTGCCTGCAAGGGCACACTTGCATGACATCTGCATGTGCACGTGCATCCAATTCCAGAACTGGAACCAAATGCCCTATTCAAAGCAGAAAGCAAGGACAGATGGTTGTTGGATGTTCTTTTGCTCGTCCACGACCCATGGACAAGCCAAAGTCGCTGAGGACATCGCTGAGGACGTCTATGACGAAACGCGTACGGCGGCGCCATGCACGCTACGTCACTTCCGGGTACTCGAGCTGGTGGAGCGCAGTTGGAGCGCAGCGTGCCGCTGCTGTCCCCACCTCGGGTTCACGTGCAGTTTTTGTATTGCAGCTGGCTTATTGTTACTCTGAAGCCAGTTGTATACATTTAAGCTATCTGGAAATTTCTTTGATGTTTTTATTAACTTTTTATCCTAATAAATGAACGTTTTTTTACATATTACACTATGGGAGTCCATTTTTCCTTTCTCCCATGAGGGGCTCATAGAGGATTATACCATATCTACCTGGAGCCAGAGGAATGCTTTTGGAACAACTACAGCAGATACCATGGTGAACTGGCTGCATGTTTTAGCTACATGTGTATTGCCCCATTGGGGTAATTTGATCCGGTGAGTGGGGACCCTTGAGGGGGAGCACAAAAGTCACCTGGAGATATTGAGAGCACTCAAGTCACCTTTAGATTTCTGTCACACACTTGAGCTTAACCATATCTTATATGAACTGTCACTCATCCATCTATATGTGAACTATATCCTTATCACCGATACGGACGCATAAATGCCTTTGGAGCTGCTTTGAGTTTTGGGACTTTGTTACATCCCCATATCGGGGACATTGAGATTGGTGCTTTTTTTCTTTTTGACACATTATTTTTGAATGTGTTTATTCATGCACTATATTTCACTGTAATAGTTTGGTAGTTGGGTTAAGACTACCAGTCATTCACTTAATTCTTTGTTGCACTGTTTTTTACCTTTTTATGTAATTGTGGCATTTAGGTGCTGGGGTTTACATGGCATCTATTTATTTCACAGTTTTGTTTTAATTTATATATATATATATATACACCAGGCACTTCTGGATCGTGCTTTGTGGCTACCGTAATTAGGAGCCACCCTGTACGGCAGTTCAAACACACACTGTATAGAGTATGTTTATTTGTTACACATCCATTCACACTCCATAGGCTTATCTATATTAGACACTGATTATCTATTGTAAATTGGAACTGCATGTAATGTGCACCGGTGTGGGTTATACATCCACTGTGTAGTCTCCCCATCCCCAATATACAGCTATACTCATTAGGTAGCACCACACACCCCCTTGTTTCCATTTCTATTGTCCATGACCCATGCCTCTGTGTATCCTGATCTTTGTGTATATCTTGACTTCCTGTTACCAACTTGACTTGCCTTTGGATTCCCCTCTGTCTGACCCTTGGTTGTGAATCCAGCACAATTAAGGACTCTGCCTCTCCTGACAACCGTTATGACCCTAGCCTTGGTTCCTGACTACTCTACTGTCTTTATCCTACTGATCCACCACATATGTCTCTTGCTCTGGCTCCTGACCAATCTGTTATCTTCAATCCTACTGACCACCCATGTATGATCTCAGTTTGTCTCCTGACCTCAAAAACACTACTCTAGTTCTTTCCCGCTGGCCATTTCCTGTACCACTTTTGCCTACTGAGGTTGTTGGCATCCTACCAGGTACTGGGTCTGACCTGATCTTTCACAGTATCTCATCATGTTCCTGCTGAGACCCTCATCTCTCTGCCTGAGAGTTACCCTTCTGATCACCTTCCAGAGCAGCCACCAGAGAACTTGTCCATCGGCACCTGTGCTCCTTTGTGCCTTGCATTCCCTGTCATCACCTCCAGGGATGTTTGGACCAGAGCCGCAAGGGAAGCTCTTTCTTCACTATGGCCTCCAACCAAATACATGACACACTGTAGGCCATGGGGTGCTTAAAGTCTATAGACATTTGGTGATCCTAAAGTGTGCCAATAAGTGTGCCTCCTGTACAGCAACTAATCAAATATACAACAGGGCTTCTGCCACCTCTGACGTTGGGATATTTTTTTATCCAATTTTTTTTAACCAACTGACCTCCAACACTAGGGCAAAGCCAGGGGACCAATTAATAATAATGTCCATTCTTTTAAAAAGGCATTTTCAACAAGATCATATAGGTGTGATGGTCAAGTGGCTATATATTGTATATTTTGATATATAGTACAATTATGGCCCTGCTGAGGAGCATATGGGCACATATCAATATGATGAGACCACATGCTTGTAGATCTCAAGGGGATAGTAGACTGTACTGTATGTATGCTGGCAGCCATCAGGAGGGAGACTCTCACTCTTAAACCAAATAAAAAGCTAAAAAGGTTAACAATATTAAAGAACCAGGGCATCAGCTGCAAAGAAAAACCTGGCGTAATGATGAATAATCCAAAAGAGGAACCTGGCGGATGTCCAAGGTTAGCAAAGCGGATCAGACAAATGGCAAAAGAGGATTTTGCAAGATTTACTTATTCCTAGTGCAGATTCATTAATGAAATATTTTTCCTACATATGATATTTCAGTTAAAATAATGAAGGCTGAAAGGGATGACATTCCGTAAATGTTTATGAGTACAGCAAGTAACTGGCAGCTGGCCTTATTGCCAATCTAGTCCCATGGGCAAGAATTACATCCGATCTCCAAAGCAAAATATCACCTCCAACTCCATTTTCTAATAGACCACAAGGAGACTTCTAATCTGCAGTCTGTTGTATTTATTTGGATGGTACCAGGAGCAAACCTCACAGCAGCTAATCATACATCAGCTTACAGTTCTAGAGATTGCTGAACGGTGACTCCTGTTTGGCTGCCAAAGATTTAATTGTATCTCTAGTCCCAACTTTTTTAAGGGGTAGCATAAGGAAGAGTTTGATGTTTTTCTTCAGATTTTTAGTTCTTTCTGTGCTCTCTTTTGGGAGTGGTTCACCCACTCGATTTGTCTCCAGTGATGGAGTATCCAAAATTTTTACAACTTTCATCAGAGCATAAGGGGAATTCTCTCAATAGGGACAGTTGATCCGATGCCAACTGTATTGGAGGAGATTTTGCTGTAGATATTTCCCCTCATTTCCTTTTTCTAGCACATTCCACAGATGCTTGATGGATTGAGAGCTGGAGAATTTGGAAGCCAAGTCAACACCCTGAACTGATTGTTGGGTTCCTCAAACCATTCTTGATCCAATTTTGCAACGTGGCAAGGTATATTATCCTGTTCAAAGAGGCCATTACCCTCAGGGAATTTCCACGAAGGGGTGTACTTGGTCAGTAACAATGCTTAGGTAGGTGGTACGTGTCAAGTAACATCCACATGAATGGCAGCACCCAAGGTTTCCAAGCAGAACATTGCCTAAAGCATCACACTGCCTCCGCCGGCTTGCCTTCTTCCCATACTACATCTTGGTGCCATCTCTTCCCCAGGTAAGTGACACCCGGCCATCCACATGATGTAAAAGAAAATGTGGTTCAACAAACCAGGCCACCTTTTTCCATTGCTCTGTTGTCCAGTTCTGATGCTCATGTGGCTATTGTAGGAGCTTTTGGCTGTGGATATGGGTCAGCATGGACACCCTGACTGGTCTGCGGCTACACAGCCCTATACTCGACAAACTGCCCATTTTTTATGCTTTCAACACATAAACTTCATGGACAAAATGTTTACTTGCTGCCCAACATAGCCCATCGACTTTCAGACGCTATTGTAACCAGAGGAACACTGAGCTGAGTTGGGGACTGGAAAGAAAAAGACCAGTTATATCCATGCTCCCAGACCAAATGATAACACCTTGATCGTCACAGAAGCAAACCTTCAAAATTGATTACAGTCCCTTGTTTAAAGTTAAGTAACAATTAGTATGTATATTATTGTTATATGCTTAAACTAGGGTAATTAGATCAGTTTAGCCACTTCAGCCCCGCTCACTGTATATATACGTCATTTTTTTGAAGATGGATATCTCGGTAACGGCAGCAGCTGCTGCCACAACCGAGATATCCATCTTTTCAGTGAGCGGTTCTGTACACGATAATGGTGGTCTCTGCGGCGGGTTCGCCGCGAGATCACCGTTATCGGCGGCGGGAGAGGTGCCACCCCCCCTCCCGCCGCTCTCCCGCACCCTCCGCCGCTTACCGGAGCCGTCGGTAGCGGCGGAGGCGATCGGGTCCTGTCACTTCCTCGGTATGGAGATGAGTGAGGCCAAGATGGCCCCCACCCGTCTCCATACCATGTGACGGCCGGAGCGACGTCATTAGGACGGCTCCGCCCACTTCTCTTAAAGGCACAATTATTTGTGTCATTTTTTTGAACGACTTTTTTTTTTTTGCATTTTTTTTTTTTTTTTTTGCATTTTAGTCTAAATATGAGATCTGAGGACTTTTTGACCCCAGATCTCATATTTAAGAGGACCTGTCATGCTTTTTTCTATTACAAGGGATGTTTACATTCCTTGTAATAGGAATAAAAGTGATCCAAAATTTTTTTTTTTTAAAAAAACAGTGAAAAAATAAATAAAATAAAGTAAAATAAATAATAAAAAAAAAAAAATTTTTTAAAGCGCCCTGTCCCGACGAGCTCGCGCGCAGAAGCGAACGCATACGTGAGTAGCGCCCGCATATGAAAACGGTGGTCAAACCACACATGTGAGGTATCACCGCGACCGGTAGAGTGAGAGCAATAATTCTAGCCCTAGACCTCCTCTGTAACGCAAATCATGCAATCTGTAGAATTTTTTAAACGTCGCCTATGGAGATTTTTAAGGGTAAAAGTTTGACGCTATTCCACGAGCGGGCGCAATTTTGAAGCGTGACATGATGGGTATCAATTTACTTGGCGTAACATTATATTTCACAATATAAAAAACATTTGGGCTAACTTTACTGTTGTCTTATTTTTTTTTTCAAAAAAGTGAATTTTTTCCAAAAAAAGTGCGCTTAGAAGACCACTGCGCAAATACGGTGCAAAAAAAAGTTTTGCAATGACCGCTATTGTATTCTCTAGGGTGTTAGAAAAAAAACAATATATAATGTTTGGGGGTTCTAAGTAATTTTCTAGCAAAAAAAACAGTTTTAAACACCTAAAATCCAAAACGAGGCTGGTCTTAAAGTGGTTAGGGTTGTCTGCCTGTGTATGCATATGTATGGATTGATTCAGATTCACATGTATAAAAAAAAAAAACAAAAAGAAATGGGAAGACTTGATGGACCACTCTTTCTGACATCAATTTTCTATGTTTCTTTGTTTCCGCTGTGTCTTTGAACCCGTTTAACTTTCTGTACATCTGTTTACATCTTCTAACACAGTAAAGATACCCTTTACTTCCTTGAAGATTGCTGTACAACTTGAGACACTTTTTTAACCGAAGTAACACAACACTCAAGATGCACTTCAGGAGAACCCCCCCCCCCAAAGACAAAGACAATAAACATAAACAAACTAGCCAGTCCCCTGACTACATAATTTCTGACGAAATGCGTAGGACATGGCTATGACATGCACAGTAACAGCAAATGTCCTTGACGGAATGTCTGCCTGGATTGATGGACTGTAGTATATAGAACAAAGCATTTTGAAGGATTTCTAATGTAAGTGTATACAATATTTTTAATAAAGCATTGATTTTACATACTACGCTATGGTCTTCACCTTTAATATTTTTTGGGGGCTCACTGAAAATGCATGCTATTGGCGAGTGAATCGGTAATCTGGTTACTATTGGAGGAAGTTTCCTTATGAAGCTCTTATGAAGCCTGTCACAACCTTAACACAGAGGAACCTTTATAATAACTTTCTGGTCTTAGGCAACCCCTGCTAAAAATGACTACATCTACAGCTCATGATACATTAGTGTGATGGTCAGTGGGAAGAATGTCCCTTACACTTGTGGTCATTGGGAATAATTACCACAATTTCCCGGATGATCATTGGACCACCGGTGAACTCTTCATGGATACTTTGTTTCCCCTTCTTGGTCCATTACTGCAATCCAGTGTGCATTGTTGTGGCCCCCTCAGCTCCCGTGGTGGACATTCCTTGGATGGCGCCTTTGATGTCTGCACCTAGTGCCCATGAGGGTAGCGTATCTTTGTGAGTAATTCCATCTAAATTTCGACCTTTGCTCGCACTTTGGCTATACATATATATTATAATTTATTATTTTTATTTTATGAATATTTTGAATACAGTGGTATTTATACATACTTATATGTTATCTATAGATGGATGGTTGTCGCTTGCTTCTGATGAGTGATGGTTCATGAAACGCATCGAGCATACTGTGCGACAACTCTATTGATCGACCAATTAATGACCAATTTAATGTACCTACCATTGATGTGATTATTGTATTTTTATTGCTGCAAATTTGCTGTAGCTATGATCTTAATGTAACATTTTGATTCCTTTATATTTTGCAACATGGTTACAATTGTAAAACAATGTTCAATAAAGTATTTTATAAAATGTGCATTCACCTTTGGTATATGGATCAATGCATTCACACCTAGGTCTTACCTATTGTATAAACTTTTGGAAACACACCTCATTTAAAGTCCCAAACTCCTTTCTCTATTTTTGGCAACGCCACAGGGATGGAGGTGCATATTCATTGTCACCTCATTTAAAGTCCCAACCTTTTTTCTTTTCTTTAGTATTACCCAGGGATGGAGGTGTGCTACCAAGTTGATTAAAAGCGGCTAACCCCTTGATGTCTACACTTCATAGACACTTGGGGAGCTGTTCCCACAAATTATGGGTTTCGCTTAAAAATGCCCATCTCTTCTTACTTTCCATGTTTCAACTTAAAAAAATAATAAAAGAGTATGGGACTTTAAATGAGGCAGGTTCAAACACAAATTTGAGAGTAAAAATAAATATTTTTAATGTACATGAGTATCAAGTTGCGTAACGTAATATATCACAAAAAATTGCTCAGTGCATATGCAGACATCTTGGGAAGTAAATTGCATACATATAAAACAGAGTGTAAAACATAATTGCCATAACAAGGGGACAATAATACATATTTCATGAGTATAACTTGTAATATACATTAAAATTCATAAAAGTCTTGATGGAAATGTGAGGGGTTACAGCCTCAAAAGCTCGACGCGTTTCGTCGGTAAGCCAACTCATCAGGAGCGGATATTGAATATTTTTTAGAAGCACTCTTTTTATTCTTCTATACTGATCCTGCTCCCTCAGTTTCAGGTCTGACCAGCGTTTTCCTTAATTGCTCCTTATTTGACAAGTAATGTGTATGACCGAATCCTGGCTGCCATGTTTGAACCTGCCTCATTTAAAGTCCCATACTCTTTTATTATTTCTTAAATTTATAATTAGGGATGGAGGCACACTACCCCCCCCCCCCTTCCTTGTGCGCTTCATTTAAAGTCCCAGTATATGGAGATATACATTCCCCCCTCTGTTGCATGTTTCAACTTACAGCCATAATTGAATCTAACAACCGGCTCCTTGGTGGCCACGGTGTTGCCCATCGGGCTGTCCACCTCCTGTCCATCTTCGGGAGCTGCGATGCGCCCCGGCTGCTCTCCCCTGTCCTCCACTTGGGGGCGGGGGCGGGCTTCGCCGCGACGCATCGGCGCCACGCCTCCCATGCCGACCGCAGCGTCACTGCTGTGACGTCTGTGGGCCGTCATGTGGCTGTTCCACCGGCGCTCGTAATTGGAGGGGATTCGGAACACCTGACCGGTTGCTATTGGTCGGGTGGTGACGTAATCCCTCATAAGAGCGCGGCGTGACGCTGGGGGCCACACATGCACGCTCGGGAGGGGGGAGCAATCCTACCCCGCTTGCAGAGGACTGCTGGGTTGAAACCCTATGTATCCTGCCTATTACTGTTTCTACTCTGGATATTAAGACATCAAGGTAAACGGCTTTGGAGAGGGTGGCCTTCACCATTTCCCTTTCACCTCACATACCCACACATTCCGGGGGGCTCTCATACGGCTCCTCACACTCACCTCATCACTCATTTCATTCCCTGGTTCAGGTTCACTATGTGCCCTGTAACCAGGGTCACTTCCACTTCATCCACCCAAGTTTTTTCTCTTTAATTTTTTGACATTTCACTTTTTATTTTTATATTGATTGTTTTGTTCACCTCAACACTAACGTACACTGCTGCTTTTGCCCCTACACTTTTTTAGACAAATCGCACACCCACACTTCACTCATCCCCCCTTCACCTCTCCATTTGTTGGATATACCAATACCAGTTTACTATATACTATTATTTTCATATAGGTGTTACCATCCATCTTTATAATACATTTAAACTCACGGTTTCGTGACTATAATTATATACAATATTTACAAATTAATTACCATGCTATACATTATGCATAGGTCTAAGATATATATAAAAATAATTAAATATACCTCTGATGTGCTGGGCCTGAATCTGGTTGGGACTCAGTATATCATCAAACATTTTATTTTGTAAACATGGTTGTATATAGTACAAACATTTGAATTTATTATACTATATACACTCACAGAATTTCCCGGATGATCATTGGACCACCGGTGAACTCTTCATGGATACTTTGTTTCCCCTTCTTGGTCCATTACTGCAATCCAGTGTGCATTGTTGTGGCCCCCTCAGCTCCCATGGTGGACATTCCTTGGATGGCGCCTTTGATGTCTGCACCTAGTGCCCATGAGGGTAGCGTATCTTTGTGAGTAATTCCAACTAAATTTCGACCTTTGCTCGCACTTTGGCTATACATATATATTATAATTTATTATTATTTTTATTTTATGAATATTTTGAATACAGTGGTATTTATACATACTTATATGTTATCTATAGATGGATGGTTGTCGCTTGCTCCTGATGAGTGATGGTTCACGAAACGCATCGAGCATACTGTGCGACAACTCTATTGATCAACCAATTAATGACCAATTTCATGTACCTACCATTGATGTGATTATTGTATTTTTATTGCTGCAAATTTGCTGTAGCTATGATCTTAATGTAACATTTTGATTCCTTTATATTTTGCAACATGGTTACAATCGTAAAACAATGTTCAATAAAGTATTTTATAGAATGTGCATTCACCTTTGGTATATGGATCAATGCATTCACACCTAGGTCTTGCCTATTGTATCAACTTTTGGAAACACACCTCATTTAAAGTCCCAAACTCCTTTCTCTATTTTTGGCAACGCCACAGGGATGGAGGTGCATATTTATTGTCACCTCATTTAAAGTCCCAACCTTTTTTCTTTTGTTTAGTAATTACCACATTATAGATAACTAAAAAGATCAATGGATGTCATTGGGGACTTATCTGAGAGGCAAAATTTTCTCATTGCTCAAGGAACCCCTAGCGACCTCTGGAGGAACCTTAGGGATCCATGGAACCCTGCTTGAGAAACCCTGGTCTATATATTCCGGATAAGAGCCCTTGAGGCTCCATTTTGCGTACGATTGAAGGTGTTGGAGTATGCCAATTTGGGAAGTGTGTGGAGATCACTCAGGAATGGAGATTGCAAACTCACTTTAGAATGAGCAATTTAAAGTTCCAGCATTTGTGAATATTTTTTAATACCAAAGACTGATCACTCTTTTGGATGTGGATTAGCTGCACTTTGCACATTGCCTTTAGACATACTCTGCGTATAAATCAGTTAACAAAAAAAAAAATTTGCATTCATGGTCAGTATTTTTGTGCGCATACGTGCATATACGTACGTGCATATACATATTACCAAAAGTATTGGGATACCTGCCTTTCCACGCACATGAACTTTAATGGCATCCCAATCTTAGTCAGTAGGGTTTAATATTGAGTTGGCCCACCCTTTGCAGCTATAACAGATTCAACTCTTCTGGGAAGGCTGTCCACAAGGTTTAGGAGTGTGTCTATGGGAATGTTTGACCATTCTTCCAGAAGTGAGGTCAGACACTGCTGTGGATGAGAAGGCCTGGCTCGCAGTCTCAGCTCCAATTCATCCCATAGGTGTCCTATCGGGTTGAGGTCAGGACTCTGTGCAGGTTCCTCCACCCCAAACTCGCTCATCCATGTTTTTATGGACCTTGCTTTCTGCACTGGTGTGCAGTCATGTTGGAACAGGATGGGGCCATCCCCAAACTGTTCCCACAAAGTTGGGAGCATGAAAGTGTCCAAAATATCTTGGTATGCTGACGCCCTAAGAGTTCCCTTCACTGGAACTATGGGGCCAAGCCCAACCCTTAAAGTAACAACCCCACAGCATAATTCACCCAAATGATTTGGACCAGTGCACAAAGCAAGAACATGGATGAGCTAGTTTTGGGTGGAGGAACTTGGAGTCCTGACCTCAACCTGATAGAACACCTTTGGGATAAATTAGAGCGGAGACTGCGAGCCAGAACTTCTCATCCAACATCAGTGCCTGACCTCACAAATGCGCTCCTGGAAGAATGGTCAAACGTTCCCATAGACACACTCTTAAACCTTGTGGACGGCCTTCCCAGAAGAGTTGAAGCTGTTATAGCTGCAAAGGGTGGGCCAACTCAATATTGAACCCTACGGACTAAGACTGGGGTGTCATTAAAGTTCATGTGCGTGTAAAGGCAGGCGTCACATTACTTTTAGTAATATAGTGTCGTTTAATGCTATTTGTTTCTTTTGTATAACACAGCTAATGTTTAGTTGAATGTTTTCTTTATTTTATTAATTAGAATCACAGTTCTGAAAAAAGACAAAAGTACGATCTGTAAATCAGCGAGTAGGTAAATTGTCCTGTCTGGAATGGAGGCTCAGGCGAAATTCACAGCGGCGTGGAACACACAAAAGATACGAGGCGAGCAGATGAAAGAAAGTGATGACACGATTAAACAACAAAATGATATCAAAGCAAAACAACCCCGGCTGGAGCTCAGTCACACGACCCCACATTTTTTCCTTTTAAAACATTCGGCGGATGGAAGAGAATTAAAAAAAAAAAAAAGGAATGTCACTTTGCTCTAAACCTAGCTTGATCATCCCCTCGTTTCTGTGTCCACAGCTAACCCAGCCAGTTAAAAGAGGTATTAGTCCTGGCAGGACCGGCTCCTCGCTGGGTGGATTTAGAGGATACAGTCTGACCTTTATCCTTTTCGCTTTGTGTCTGCACACCAAATCCCACCCATTGAGCGGCAGCCCGGGCAGATGTGCCGAGGTCAGAGCAGGTACATCGGGAAGTCAGACTCAGAACTCCAATGAAACACCCAGGAACCGGCTCACAACGCGGAATTACTATTGTCAAAGGTGGAGATAAAAAAATGTAAAAAACATTTTATTTAATGGTACAGAACACATCAGGCAATTGATAATATTATTTGCTGTTATTATGACGGTGCATTTGTTAAACTGAACTTTCAGCTTAACCACTTGCCGACCGCTGCACATCGATATACTGTACATCGGCACAATGGCAGCAGTGGGCAAATGGGCGTACCTGTACGTCCCCTTTAGGAGGCGGGGATAGCAGGCGCGCGCGTGCGCTGGCCGCGTACAGCGCGACCATGCCCGCGGGACCAGCGGACTCGATGTCTACCGGTCTCCCATCGATCGTGTCACAGAGCCTCACAGCGGGGAAGTGCCTATGTAAACAAGGCATTTCCTTGTTCTGCCTTGTGTCATGACAGAGATCACCACTCCCTGTCATTGAGAACGGTGATCGCTGTCATGTAAGTGGTAGCCCCCCCCACACAGTTAGAATCACTCCCTAGGACACACTTAACCCCTTCATCACCCCCTAGTGGTTAACCCCTTCCCCGTCAGTGTCACTTACACAGTAATCAATGCATTTTTATAGCACTGATCGCCGTATAAATGACAATGGTCCCAAAATAGTGTCAAAAGTGTCCGATGTGTCCGCCATATTGTTGCAGTCCCGATAAAAATTGCAGATCGCCGCCATTACTAATAAAAATAAATTAATAATAAAAATCCCATAAATCTATCCCCTATTTTGTAGACGCTATAACTTTTGCGCAAACAAATCAATATACGCTTATTGCGATTTTTTTTACCAAAAATATGTAGAAAAATACATATCGGCCTAAACTGAGGGAAAAAAATGTTTATATATTTTTGGGGGATATTTATTATAGCAAAAAGTAAAAAACAATGCGTTTTTTTCAAAACTGTTGCTATATTTTTGTATATAGCACAAAAAATAAAAAATACAGAGGTGATCAAATACCACCAATAGAAAGCTCTATTTGTGGGAAAAAAAAGGACATCAATTTTGTTTGGGTGCAACGTCGCACGACCGCGCAATTGTCAGTTAAAGCAACGCAGGGCTGAATCGCAAAAAGTGCCCTGGTCAGGAAGGGGGTAAAATCTTCCGGGGCTGAAGCGGATAAATTAGCTACAATTAGTCCACATGCGTTAACCCCTTTGCACCTAAGGGTAAAACAAATGGTAATACCTAAGCACAATTTTGCAACTTTAACATGATATGTACATGTACAGATCATCACAGCTATTTTGTGCATCCAGGTGGATTATACCTTGTTTTTATAGGACAAATTTGGCTTTCCTTTGGTGGTAAATGGTTATGCATATCTCCTGCATATTTTAAAAAAATATTAAAATATATATATTTTTTTTAATCTAGCTGTGTATTTCTTGCTACTACCATAACCTATCATCAAGAAACAACCTAAAACAAATTCTCCTGCTTCCGATCCAGCGATACCACATATGTGTATGTTATTTGAAGTATGTACGGGTACAGCCCAGAAAAAATAGCGCCAATTTTGCTTTTTTTATCCTACCTAAATGACACTGACACTAACTGACACTGATACAGTGCCTTGAAAAAGTATTCATACCCCTTGAAATTTTCCATGTTTTGTCATGTTACAACCAAAAACGTAAATGTAATTTATTAGGATTTTATGTGATAGACCAGTGATGGTGAACCTTGGCACCCCAGATTAGGGATGAGCCGAACACCCCCCGGTTCGGTTCGCACCAGAACATGCGAACAGGAAAAAAGTTTGCTCGAACACGCGAACACCGTTAAAGTCTATGGGACAAGAACATGAAAAATCAAAAGTGCTCATTTTAAAGGCTTATATGCAAGTTTTTGCCCTAAAGAGTGTTTGGGGACCCAGGTCCTGTCCCAGGGGACATGTATCAATGCAAAAAAAAGTTTTTAAAAACGTCAGTTTTTTCAGGAGCAGTGATTTTAATAATGCTTAAAGTGAAACAATAAAAGTGAAATATTCCTTTAAATATCGTGCCTGGGGGGTGTCTATAGTATGCCTGTAAAGTGGCACATTTTTCCCGTGTTTAGAACAGTCCCTGCACAAAATGACATTTCTAAAGGAAAAAAGTCATTTAAAACTAGCGGCTATAATGAATTGACGGTCCCGGCAATGCAGATAAAAGAAGTAATTGAAAAAAAAAACGGCAAGGGATTCTCCCCAGTCCATTACATGGCCCTTCAGGTCTGGTATGGATATTAAGGGTAACCCCGAACCAAAATTTAAAAAAAAATTGCTTGGGTGTCCCCCCAATTTCCATACCAGGCCCGTCAGATCTGGTATGGATATTAAGGGGAATCCTGCGCCAAAATTTAAAAAAAATGGCGTGGGGGTCCCCCTCATAATCCATACCAGACCTGAAGTATAGGTTTTAAGGGATACCCTGCTCCAAAAATTTTTTAAAAAATGGCGTGGGGGTCCCCCCAAAAATCCATACCAGACCCTTATCCAAGCACGCAACCTAGCAGGCTGCAGGAAAAGAGGGGGGATGAGAGAGTGCCCCCCCTCCTAAACCATACCAGGCCACATGCCCTCAACATGGGGAGGGTACTTTGGGGTGGCCCCCCAAAGCACCTTGTCCCCATGTTGATGGGGACAAGGGCCTCATCCCACAACCCTTGCCCGGTGGTTGTGGGGGTCTGCCGGCGGGGGTATTATCAGAATCTGGAAGCCCCCTTTACTAAGGGTACCCTCAGATTCCAGTCTCCCCCCCATGTGAAATGGTAACGGAGTACAAATGTACCCTTACCATTTCACAAAAAAAGTGTCAAAATGGTACAAATGACAAGACACAGCTTGGGACAAGTCCTTTATTAAAAAATAGAAAAATAAAAAAGGCCCACAAAGTCCATTCATCTTCTCTCGCTCTGCCGACGGACCGAAAAAGAAAAAAAGAACAAAGCCGCGACCAACCCGCCTGCATGGGAGGCACCCGCCGTATGATGTGTCTTCACTTTGACAGTTCTTTTATAACTGAGGGCGGGGCCACACGGCAACATTTCCGGGTGACCCCGCCCCCCTTTGATGCACGGGGACTTTCCTATGGCTTTCTCAAGGCGTCAGAGGGGGCAGCCATCCCTTTACGTAACCGGGTGGCCCTGCCCCCCTCTGAAGCCCTGGGAAAGCCATAGGGTCATCGGTGGAGCGAGAGAAGATGAATGGACTTCGTGGGACATTTTTATTTTTTTATTTTTTAATAAAGGACTTGTCCCAAGCCATGTCTTGTCATTCGTACCATTTTGACACTTTTTTTGTTAAATGGTAGGGGTACATTTGTACCCCGTTACCATTTCACACAGGGGGGGGGTGGGATCTGGGGGTCCCCTTGTTAAAGGGGGCTTCCAGATTCCAATAAGCCCCCCACCTGAAGACCCCCACAACCACCAGGTAAGGGCTGTGGGGATGAGGCCCTTGTCCCCATCAACATGGGGACAAGGTGCTTTTGGGGGCTACCCCAAAGCACCCTCCCCATGTTGAGGGCATGTGGCCTGGTATGGTTCAGGAGGGGGGCTCTCTCATCCCCCCTCTTTTCCTGCAGCCTGCCAGGTTGGGTGCTCAGCTTAGGGCATGGTATGGATTTTTGGGGGGACCCCCACACCATTTTTTTTTAATTTTGGCATGGGGTTTCCTTTAATATCCATACCAGACCTGAAGGGCCTGGTGTGGAATTTTGGTGGACCCTCCCACACAATTTTTTTTTTTTAATTTTGGTTCAGGGTTCCCCTTAATATTCATACCAGACCCAAAGGGCATTGTAATGGACTGAGGGGATCCCGTGGCATTTTTTTTAATGACTTATTTTATCTGTATTGCCGGGACCGACAATTCATTATAGCCGCGAGTACTTTTAAATGACTTTTTTCCTTTAGAAATGTCATTTTGTGCAGGGACTATTCTAAAGATGGGAAACACGCGCCACTTTACAGGAATACTATTGACACCCCTCAAGTACGAAATATAAAGGAATATTTCACTTTTATTGTTTCACTTTAAGCATTATTAAAATCACTGCTCCTGAAAAAACAGCCGTTTTTAAAACTTGTTTTTGCATTGATATATGTCCCCTGGGGCAGGACCCAGGTCCCCAAACACTTTTTATGACAATACCATGCATATAAGCCTTTAAAATTAGCACTTTTGGTTTCTCCCATAGACTTTTAAAGGGTGTTCCGCAGCTTTCAAATTTGCCGCGAACACCCCAAATTGTTCGCTATTCGGCGAACAGGCGAACACCCGATGTTCCAGTCGAACTTACATTCGACTGGAACATCAGGCTCATCCCTACCCCAGATGTTTTGGAACTACATTTCCCATGATGCTCAACTCCCCTTCACTGCAGAGTGCATGAGAAATGTAGTTCCAAAACATCTGGGGTGCCAAGGCTCGCCATCACTGTGATAGACCAACACAAAGTGGCACATAATTGTGAAGTGGAAAGAAAATGATAATTGGTTTTTAATTTTTTTTACAAATAAATATGTGAAAAGTTGGGGGGGGGGGTTACATTTGTATTCAGCCCCCTTGAGTCAATACTTTGTACAACCCCCTTTCTCTGCAATTACAGCTGCAAGTCTTTTTGGGGATGTCTCTACCAGCTTTGCACATCTAGAGAGTAATATTTTTGCCCATTCTTCTGTGCAAAATAGCCCAAGCTCTGTCAGATTGGATGGAGAGCGTCTGTGAACAGCAATTTTCAAGTCTTGTCACAGATTCTCAATTGGATTTAGGTCTGGACTTTTACTGGGCCATTCTAACACATGAAGATGATTTGATCTAAACCATTCCATTGTAGCTCTGGCTGTATTTTTAGAGCCGTTGTCCTGCTGGAAGGTGAACCTCCGCCACAGTCTCAAGTCTTTTGCAGACTCTAATGCCGCGTACACACGGTCGGACTTTTCGTCTACAAAAGTCAGACAGCCTGTCCGACAGACTTCCGGCAGACTTTCGGCGGACTTTCGACGGACTTGCGGCGGACTTTCTAACGAACAGACTTGCCTACACACGATCACACAAAAGTCCATCGAATTCTTACGTGATGACGTACACCGGACTAAAATAAGGAAGTTCATAGCCAGTAGCCAATAGGTGCCCTAGCGTGGCTTTTTGTCCGTCGGACTAGCACACAGACGAGCGGATTTCGGGGTCCGTCGTAGTTACGAAGTAAAGATTTGAAGCATGTTTCAAATCTAAAGTACGTCGGATTTGAGGCTAAAAAAGTATGTTGAAAGTCCGGAGAAGCCCACACACGATCGGATTACCAGCCAGCTTTAGTCCGTCAGCGTCCGTTGGACTTTTGTAGACGAAAAGTCCGACCGTGTGTACGCGGCATTACAGGTTTTCTTCTAAAATTGCCCTGTATTTGGCTCCATCCATCTTCCCATCAACTCTGACCAGCTTCCCTGTCCCTGCTGAAGAAAACCATGTACCACAACATGATGCTGCCACCACCATGTTTCACGGTGGGGATGGTGTGTTCAGGGTGATGTGCAGTGTTAGTTTTTCCCCACACATAGTGTTTTGCCTTTAGGCCAAAAAGTTAAATTTTGGTCTCATCTGACCAGAGCACCTTCTTCCACATGTTTGCTGTGTCCCCTACATGGAAATGGGCCTTCTTATGGCTTCCTTTCAACAATGGCTTTCTTCTTGCCACTCTTCCATAAAGGGCAGATTTGTGGAGAGCACGACTAATAGTTGTCCTGTGGACAGATTCTCCCACCTGAGCTGTGGATCTCTGCAGCTCCTCCAGAGTTATCATGGACCTCTTGGCTTCTCTGATGAATGCTCTCCTTGCCCGGCCTGTCAGTTTAGGTGGATGGCCATGTCTTGGTAGGTTTGCAGTTGCGCCATACTCTTTCCATTTTCAGATGATGGATTTGAACAGTGATATGTTCAAAGCTCTGGATATTCTTTTATAACCTAACCCTGCTTTAAACTTCTCCACAACTTTATCCCTGACCTGTCTGGTGTGTTCCTTGGCCTTCATGATGCTGTTTGTTCACTAAGGTTCTCTAAGAAACCTCTGAGAGCTTTACAGAACAAAAAACACCCCCTCCCCCTGAGTTATCCTAAATCCCAATACAAACACCCCCTTTAACCGCTTGCTGATCAGCGCACGATGATGTACGTCGGCACAATGGCACGGCTGCGCAAATGGGCGTACAGGTACGTTCCCACTTAAGACGCGGTATTGTGGGCGCGTGCGCCCCACTGCATGCTCCATGGATGTGCACGCATGGCCCGCGGACTCAATGTCCGCCGGTGTCCCGCGATCGTGTCACAGAGTGGCAGAACAGGGAGATGTAAACAAGGCATTTCCCTGTTCTGCCAAGTGACATGACAGAGATCTACTGCTCCCTGTCATCGGGAGCAGTGATCGCTGTCAAGTCCTAGGTAGCCCATCCCCCCCACAGTTAGAATCACTCCCTAGGACACACTTAACCCCTTGATCGCCCCCTAGTGTTTAACCCCTTCCCTGCCAGTGGCATTTTTATAGCACTGATCTCTGTATAAATGACAATGGTCCCAAAATAGTGTCAAAAGTGTGCGATGTGTCGGCCATAATGTCGCAGTCACGATAAAAATCGCAGATCACCGCCATTACTAATAAAAAAAATGAATAATAAAATGCCATACATCTATTCCCTGTTTTGTAGATGTTATGACTTTTGCCCAAACCAGTCAATATACGCTTATTGCGATTTTTTTATTACCAAAAATATGTAGAAGAATACTTATCGGCCTAAACTGATGAAAAAATTCGTTGTTTTATATATATTGGGGGATATTTATTATAGCAAAAAGTAAAAAATACTGCTTTTTTTTTTTCAAAATTGACGCTCTCTTTTTGTTTATAGCGCAAAAAATTAAAATCGCAGAGGCGATCAAATACCAGCAAAAGAAAGCTCTATTTGTGGGGAAAAAAGGATGTCAATTTTGTTTGGGTACAACGTCGCACGACCGCGCAATTGTCAGTTAAAGCGACACATGGAGCAAAGACCGAGGCAATGTGGTTGCTAAAAATATCTGTGCACATATGTGTTCAGGCATGAACGCTCCATGTGCACGGGATCCACCCAAGTTGATACATAATAATCCAAGACAGACACATGGTGCAAAGACCAAGACAGTGTTGCTACTGCAAACAATTATACAAATATATACAAGCCGCAACAATGTAGCAAGAAACGTAGCGAGATAAATAAATAGACCCAGGAATAGATCACTGCACCCTTTAGGGAACGGTTCTTGGGGATCTCGAGTAGGTTGACCCACTTCAGCCCTGGAAGATTTTACCCCCTTCCTGACCAGAGCACTTCCCCCGGATTCCTGTGTGCTCGAGGAAGTGTCGGTAACCACCGGCACAACCCGCTACGCTTCACCAGTATACAGCCACAGATGGACTCCCTCCCGGATGTTCTGCTCACCCTTACTTGACATGCCTATTTTAATTATACTCTTGTGAGTAGATATGCACAATTTGTTCATTAAAAACCTCATTACTATTCTGCACTTAGAGTGGCGCCTCTGTGCTTTTTCCCTCAGCCTTCCCAAGAGTTGCTTCTCATCTTCCCTGGGCTGCCTTCAAGGTGCTACATTATAGACTAATTTGGACTTATTATAGTCATTTACTCTAAATTATTTTTCTTAAAGTTCCCCTTACCTTTAGGTATTTATCAGTTTGGTGAATCTATACTGAGGCTGGTGCAAGCGCCAACTTTTTTCTATGTACACTAGTGGTGATATATGGTCCTGCAGATGAACACTGCTGCCTGAAGGTGGCAGTGTTGGACACAGTGGTCACATGATAGGGAACCAGCCTGATTGGTTCCTGATGTTCAGTGAGGACTGGAATTGAGAACAAGCAGCCGTATTGGCTGCTGGCTCTCAAACATGGGGACATTTATTAATATATGCTTGGTACACCCCAACATGTTGGGGAAAATTAAGGCTCCAGTCATACCTGAGCGTAGCAATTTTTTGGCATTTTTCAGGCTTTTTTTTTTAAGCATTTTTGCAGCTTTGTACAAGCTTTATAGAAGTGTATTACAAGCGTTTTACAGCTTCAGGCATTTTTGTTTAACCACTTCAGCCCCGGAAGATTTTACACCCTTTCCTGGCCAGAGCACTTTTTGCGATTCGCCATTGCGTTGCTTTAACTGACAATTGCGCGGTCGTGCGACGTTGCACCCGAACAAAATTGACGTCCTTTCTTTCCCACAAATAGAGCTTTCTTTCGGTGGTATTTGATCGCCTCTGCAGTTTTTATTTTTTGCGCTATAAACAAAGAAATAGCGAAAATTTTGAAAAAAAAAGCAATATTTTTTACTTTTTGCTATAATAAATATCCCCCAAAAAATATATAAAAAAAACAATTTTTTCCTCAGTTTAGGCTGATATGTATTCTTCTACATATTTTTGGTAAAAAAAAAAAAAAAAAAATTGCGATAAGCGTATATTGATTGGTTTGCGCAAAAGTTATAGCGTCTACAAAATAGGGGATAGTTTTATGGCATTTTTATTGTTATTTTTTTTAGTAGTAATGGCGGCGATCTTCGGTTTTTATCGTGGCTGCGACATTATGGCGGACACATCGGACACTTTTGACACTATTTTGGGACCATTATCATTTATACAGCGATCAGTGCTATAAAAATGCACTGATTACTGTGTAAATGACACTGACAGTGAAAGGGTTAAACACTAGGGGGCGACCAAGGGGTTAAGTGTGTCCTAGGGAGTGATTCTAACTGTGGAGGGGGATGGGCTACCTAGGACATGACAGCGATCACCGCTCCAGATGACAGGGAGCAGTGAATATCTGTCATGACACAAGGCAGAGCGGGGAAATGCCTTGTTTACATAGGCATCTCCCCGCTCTACCTCTCCACACCGCATTCGCGGGCCGCCAGAGAACATTGAGTTCCCGGGACCCGCGGGCACGCTCCCGCGGTGGGCGCGCCCGATAGGCGGCAAATTTAAAGGGACGTACAGGTACGCCCATTTGCCTGCCTGTGCCATTCTGCCGACGTACATCTGTGTGCGCCGTTCGGCAAGCGGTTAGCCAATAGAAAGCACTAGGGCAGGGGTGTCAAACTCAATTTCATCGTGGGCCGCATCAGCATTATGATTGTCCTCAAATGGGCCGGTTGTATCTGTAAGATTAGATGTCCAGCGCATCCCCTCCCCTTACATTAGATGTCAAGAGCCACCCCACCATCAGAAGTTGAGTCCCCTACTCTCCCTAACATTACAGTGTACCCCCCTTTCCTTTTGCTGCTGCTGGGAAGAAGCTGGATGCATTGCTTGAAAGCAGAAAGTAGGGGTCTTGAGGTGGACCAGAGGAGGGCTGGAGCTCTCCTGCAGCTGCAGGAGAGGTGTGAGAGCCACATGAAATGGCCTGGAGGGCCGGATTCGGCCCGCGGGCCTTGTGTTTGACACCTGTGCACTAGAGGGAGGAGATGAAATTAGGTGGGGGGGGGGGGGGAGCTGCAGTTTGAGCAGAAAACGAGCTTCAAAGTCAGGCATTTCTATTGAAGTTTATGGTGGCCATAAATGCTTGTAATCCGCCAATAAAAAAAAGAAGCTCATGTACTTTTTTTTGAGCAACAAGCGTTTTGCTTCAGGTGACCGAACGCTCCGATGTGATACATGGGGCCATAGAAATGGAATGGGATTTGGCTTGTTGAGTTTTTTTTAGAGCTACAACCTTCAAGGAGAAAATCGCTCAGGTGTGAACGGGGGCCTCATACAGAGATTTTGTGCGGTAAGGGATTTAGCTGAAGAAATAACTTTTTTTTTTTAATCCAAACTGTTTCGTTTTTAGTTATGAACAACTTTTGGATTCCAGATTGCTAAAGCAAAACACGAGAATACGGAGAAATCAAATGGGTAATTAAGAGAAAATGTACACATTATTATTCCTAAATGCAATGTTTGCACTGCGTTTAATGAATCTTTAGCTTTCCCCAACCTCGGGGTAATTTTTCTGCTTTAGGTGTGTGAAGACACCAGGTTGTGTTTTTTTTGTTTTTCTTTGTTTATTTCAAGTAATTACCAAATGTTCTGTAATTAAAATACATACAACTCGCTTTCTGTACTGTTTTTCCTTATCGCATAATTGAGGTAACGCGCCTCCGGGACTGAGATGTGTCTCTTTTTGTACTGAGACAATTTAACAGCCCCGATCATTACACTTTTCAGTTTTCTCAACACTTTTTATTTCCAACATCCTTCTTGAGTCTGAGTTATTTTTTAGGCTGTTTAAATGAGAAATTCTTTCCAAACGTGGATTGAAACATTCTTCATGCTTGTTTTTGTCATACGTTGGCCACGTTTTAGGTGGACGATGGAAAGGGTGTTTGGGGTTTCCCTTTAGGGAGAAGAAGGCAAGTGTGACCAGTTTGGGGGCTTTTTTCCAGAGTTGTCAGCAGTCGCGTCCCGTCCGCCCCACTCTGTCACGCCATGCATAGCATGAATCTAGGCTTCATGTAGGTACTTTTTTTTTAACATTTAGCAAACAGCAATATGCTTTCAACGGTATATTTAACACACCAAAAGGGGAGCAAATAGGAAACAATTGTTAGGACTTAGTCAAGCCATAGGTGATTCGATTTCCTTTCCTTCCACCACAGGTGGGAAAAGCCGAAGCCGAGGTTTTCTTGCACATCGCTGGACCGGGTTTGGGCTGGGGTAGGTATTAGGAGAGTCTGCGGTTTTTTACCTTCATGAATAGCATAGTTGCCAACAGTCCCGATTTTCCGGGGACAATCCCGATTTTGGGACCCTCGTCCCAATTGGAGACTGTCCCGAATCGGGATTTCCATTAGGAAAATCGGGAATGTCGTTTTTTTAAATTTTTGGAGCAGCTGGCTCCAGCAAAATGGCCGCCGGCGCTGCCGCTCAATCTTCCCCCTAGTGTTCAGTGGAGAGAGGAAGGGGGCTCGATCCGTGCAGCCAATGAATCGGCTTCTTTAGCTGTACGGATCAGCCCCTCCCCTCTCCACTGAACACACGGCTCTGCCGTGTCTTGCCGAAAAGTTCCCCAGCTCGGCTATTTCCGCCGGCTCGTACTGCGCAAGCGCTGCGCCTGCGCAGTACAGGGGGTCCTTACTTGCCGAGGGGAACTTTCTCCGCTCCTGGACGAGGGGAGGGTCTGCACTGAGGGGGGTCTGCACTAATAGAGGGGGGCTGCACTGAGGGGGGTCTGCACTAATAGAGGGGGGGTCTGCACTAATTGAGGGGGGTCTGCACTAATAGAGGGGGGGTCTGCACTAATAGAGGGGGTCTGCACTAATAGAGGGGGTCTGCACTAATAGAGGGGGTCTGCAGTGATGGAGGGGGTCTGCACTGAGGGGGTCTGCATTGATGGAGGGGGTCTGCACTGAGGGGGTCTGCACTGATGGAGGGGGTCTGCACTGAGGGGGTCTGCACTGATGGAGGGGGTCTGCACTGATGGAGGGGGTCTGCACTGATGGAGGGGGTCTGCAGTGAGGGGGTCTGCACTGATAGAGGGGGTCTGCACTGAGGGGGTCTGCACTGATGGAGGGGGGTCTGCACTGAGGGGGTCTATACCGACTCTGCTGGGGGCACCTGATGCGAGGACAGACTCTGCTGGGGGCACCCGTAAGAGAACTGTCAGAATGCTCCCGGTGCGCACACGTGCGCATGTGCGCATTCACGGGCATCGGCAGAATTGCTCGCGCACCAATGCGCATGCGCGCGCGTGCCGCACTGCGTGCACGCACAGGAGCACACCTCTGGCCACAAGTGGCGCCAGACAGCCTATTTAAGGGTTGCTCTGACTTCTGACAAGTGCTGCTTGATCTTCAGCTGTGTCCTGAAACCCTGTTTGTTTGACTTGACTTCCTGTTGCTGAACCCTGGCCTTCCTGACCCTGTTTCTGGACTCTGATAACTCTGATTACCGGTTCCTGATCCTGGCTTCCTGTGTGACCTTGCTCCTGTTTATGCCTTGGTACCTCGCTGCCCGCCCGTTGCTGAACCCGGCTTACATGATGACCTCGCTCCTGTCTGGTTCCACGCTGTTTCCGAGTACCTGTGCTGGCCGTCCATCCTCTCAGCTGTGCTGGTTCCAGTTCTTCACCAGAAACCCTGCCTGCACTTCCCAGTCTGCAACACTTCCTGCAAGTTCTGCACGCAGCATTCACAGGCACTCGTGTTCCTCCTGATCCTTGCCACCATCTGTTCCACCAGTGGCGGCTGGTGAAGTTTTAGGATGGGGGGGCGCTGGACCCCGCCCTTCCTTTTTGACCCCTCCCACTTGGTGAAAATGGGCGTGGTTTCAGCGAAGTAGTGGGCGTGGCTCTAAGGTGGTGTAGTTAGCGTCTGAGATGAACGAGGGATGGAGGGAGTGGGAGAGAGGAATGAAGAGACAGCAGCCCCAGATCCTACACAACAATAGAAATGTGTATTCTAGAAAGTTTAACAATCAGCAGATAAAGATACTCCAAACACCTGGTGTTAGCACTTCAATCATCCCGGCACCATGGTTGTTATGGTGTCAGGATGATTGAAGCGCATTATTACTATTATTACATTGTAATATAAAATGAAATCATTCAACTCACCAAAATGCAGAATCAGTGGGAGCCCCGAGCGTGTCGCCTGCCACCAGATGCCATCAGGTGTCCCCAGCGGAGTCGCTCCTTACATGCAGCCTGTGTCACACAGAAAGCAACCAGCTGTGTGTAGAACATCTTATGTAGGACATGCCATGAATTACATGTTGTACATAGCATGTTCTTCTACACATAACATGACATGCCCTCCACATGCCCTCCACATGACATGCCCTCCACATGACATACACATGACATGCCCCCCACATGATATACACATGACATGCCCCCCACATGACATACACATGACATGCCCCCCACATGACATACACATGACATGCCCCCCACATGACATACACATGACATGCCCCCCACATGACATACACATGACATGCCCCCCACATGACATACACATGACATGCCCTCCACATGACATACACATGACATGCCCCCCACATGACATGCCCTCCACATGACATACACATGACATGCCCTCCACATGACACACACATGACATGCCCTCCACATGACATACACATGACATGCCCTCCACATGACACACACATGACATGCCCTCCACATGACATGCCCTCCACATGACATACACATGACATGCCCTCCACATGACATGCCCTCCACATGACATACACATGACATGCCCCTCACATGACATACACATGACATGCCCCCCACATGACATACACATGACATGCCCCCCACATGACATACACATGACATGCCCACCACATGCCCTCCACATGACATGCCCTCCACATGACATACACATGACATACACATGACATGCCCTCCACATGACATACACATGACATACACATAACATGCCCTCCACATGACATACACATAACATGTCCTCCACATGACATACACATAAAGCAGCCCAAACATATGTGTAGTCATGTGTAGGACATCATGCTGCAGACACCCACTCCTGGCCAGAGACAACACCTCGGATTGTAAGCACTTGTTGCTGTCATTATGGGATGGGGATGGATTCTCATTAGGTGACCAGTCACTGAATGGAGGCTTTAATTTGAGTGGGGTGGGTGGGGGAGGGAAGGAGGTCATTAGAGCAGCTGAAAAAAACTTCTTACCTTCCCCGGCCGGCCATCCTCATCATTCTCTGTGTCCTCTCCTCTGTCATGCTGCTGGTGTGGATGGAGGGATCACCAGCCAGATTCCAGTGCCCGGAGAGTCAGTCTGCAGTCCTCATACTTCCTGTTTCCTCTGTCTCTTGGGCGCAATGAGACAGAGAAAACAGGAAGTGACATCAAACAGAGATGTCAATCAAACCGCCCGGCCGTAGTACAAGCGCCGGGCGGATGCTACTTGGCGATTCGGGAAGCGCCCCAAGGCGGGCTAAACGTCCGCAAATGCAGCGCCACGTCTGCAATCTCGTGATTGCACAGACGTGGCGCTTCCCATAAGTGTACTGTGTCCGGCGTCGCACTGTATCCGGCGTCCGAACACAGTGCACTTAAGGACTTTTTCTTTGTCATTTTTTTGTATTTAAAGGGCCAGTATTAAAAAAAAAATTTTATTTATTTTTTTTAACTTTTTTTTTTTTTGACTGCCTGGAGGGGGGGGGCAGCGCCCAGGCGCCCCCTATGGACGGGCCGCCACTGTGTTCCACCTCTAGTGGGGCTTGGATTGGAGATACAAGAGGGGCTGACCTCGTCATTTCAGACTCCTACCAGGTATGTGACAGCACCTGATGCAAGGACAGACTCTACTGGGGACACCTGATGCAAGGACAGACTCTGCTGGTGGCAGGCGACGTGGCTAGTGACATGCTCAGGGATCCCACTGATTCGGCATTATGGTGAGTTGAATGATTTAATTTTATATTACAATGTAATAATAGAAATAATGCACTTCAATCATCCTGACACCATAACAACCATGGTGCCGGGATGATTGAAGCGTTAACACCAGGTGTTTGGAGTATCTTTATCTGCTGATTGTTAAACTTTCTAGAATACACATATTTTTATTGTGTAGGATCTGGGGCTGCTGTCCCGTCATTCCCCTCTCCCCCTTTCCCTCTCCCCCTTTCCCTCTCCCCCTTTCCCTCTCCCCCTTTCACTCTCCTCCTTTCCCTCTCCATCCCTTATTCATCTCAGACTCTAACCACACCCTCTTGAGCCACGCCCATTTAAGCCACGCCCACTATTTCACGTAAACCATGCCCATTTTTCGCTGCGCGCCGCACTTGTATTTTTTGCTAGCCACGCCTACAAACGAATGCCCCACCCCCTAATTATTCGACGGCTCCACCTACAGCCAAAAAAGTTTCCCACATGTTTTTTTTGCAATGTTGGCAACTAGGGATGAGCTTCGTGTTCGAGTCGAACCCATGTTCGACTCGAACATCGGCTGTTCGACCGTCCGTCGAATTGCGAACGATATGGGCCGTTCGCGCCAAATTCGTGTGGCGCGTCACGGCCCATGATTCACTGCGGCATCGCAGTGCATTGCTGGCTGATGATTGGCCAAGCATGCACTATGACCCGCATGCTTGGCCAATCACAGCGCCGTCAGTAGAGAGAGCTGTAATTGGCCAAAGCCAGGGTGGCTTTGGCCAATTATGGCTCAGGGGATTTAGTACACGCCCCACACTATATAAGGCCGCCTGCACGGCGGCCCTGTGTAGTGTGTGTTCCGGTGTGCTGAGAGATAGAGAGAGAGAGAGAGACAGTGTCATTTGATTTGAGTTAGATAGATTAGGCAGAACAGTCAGTCAGTTAGCTGCACTAACAGTGTATTGTGTATATATATATGCATCCCAGGTGTTGCATATATATATATACACTGTATTCAGTTTAGCTAGATCCGTTCCTGTTATCTTCTAGACTATTTACATTTAGTGCAGTCGTCCTGCTCACAGTGTTCAGCTAGATCCGTTCCTGTTATCTTCTAGACTATTTACATTTAGTGCAGTGCGTCCTGCTCACAGTGTTCAGCTAGATCCGTTCCTGTTATCTTCTAGACTATTTACATTTAGTGCAGTGCGTCCTGCTCACAGTGTTCAGCTAGATCCGTACCTGTTATCTTCTAGACTATTTACATTTAGTGCAGTGCGTCCTGCTCACAGTGTTCAGCTAGATCCGTTCCTGTTATCTTCTAGACTATTTACATTTAGTGCAGTGCGTCCTGCTCACAGTGTTCAGCTAGATCCGTTCCTGTTATCTTCCTACTGACAGGCAGGCTTGTCTGGTTACAGTATATAAAGCTACCTGAAGAAAATTACAGGTGTTCTATTTGATCCTATTAGTACCACGGTCAGGCAGCTAGACTATTTACATTTAGTACAGTGCGTCCTGCTCACAGTTTTCAGCTAGATCCGTTCCTGTTATCTTCCTACTGACAGGCAGGCTTGTCTGGTTACAGTATATAAAGCTACCTGAAGAAAATTACAGGTGTTCTATTTGATCCTATTAGTACCACGGTCAGGCAGCTAGACTATTTACATTTAGTACAGTGCGTCCTGCTCACAGTGTTCAGCTAGATCCGTTCCTGTTATCTTCCTACTGACAGGCAGGCTTGTCTGGTTACAGTATATAAAGCTACCTGAAGAAAATTACAGGTGTTCTATTTGATCCTATTAGTACCACGGTCAGGCAGCTAGACTATTTACATTTAGTACAGTGCGTCCTGCTCACAGTGTTCAGCTAGATCCGTTCCTGTTATCTTCCTACTGACAGGCAGGCTTGTCTGGTTACAGTATATAAAGCTACCTGAAGAAAATTACAGGTGTTCTATCCCAGCTTAGTGCAGCTACAGGCCATTAGTATGTCTGGAAGGCCAAGAAGGAGAGGCAGACAGTCACAAGCCAATAAGAGAGGGCAAGCAGGCTCTGTGTCTAGTGCTGGTCATGGAGACGGTGCATCCTCATCAGCACGTGGCCATGGGACACGCTTGGCCTTTTTTTCGGCAGCTGGCCGTGTTGAGCCGCAACATGCGGAAGACTTGGTCGAGTGGATGACCAAGCCGTCCTCATCCTCCTCATCCTCTCTCACCCAGGGTGCTTTGTCTGGCAAAGCAGCGGCCTCTTCCCTCAGCTCAATGTCATCAGTGACTCCTTCCCTAGCTCCACCATGTCCTCCTGAGGATTCCCTCGAACTGTTTGACCACAGTGTTGGGTACATGCTCCAGGAGGATGCCCAGCGTTTGGAAGGCTCTGATGATGATACTGAGCTCGATGAAGGCAGTAACATGAGCACGGACAGAGGGGGTGCCCAAGAAGGACAGCAATCTGGCAGTCATGCTCCCCCTGCTGCAGCATACTGCCAGGTTTGCTCCAGTGATGAGGAGGGAGGGGATGATGAGGTCACTGACTCAACGTGGGTGCCTGATAGGAGAGAGGAGGAGGAGGAGGAGGAGGAGGCGGCACATCACCAACGAGGCAGGATGCCCTCCAGGGGCCAGCCTAAGGGCAGCACATTGACTGCATCACACCCCAAAGCTCCACATGTGCAGGGCGCTGCAGTCTCTGCGCGTTATTCAAAAAGTTCTTTGGTGTGGGCCTTTTTTGAGACGAGTGCATCAGATCGCACCGCTGCTATTTGCAACATATGTCTCAAGCGTATCTCGCGTGGCCAAAACATCTCCCGCTTGGGTACCACATGCTTGACCAGACATATGTTGACCTGCCATCCACTTCGTTGGCAAGCGTATCTAAAAGACCCACACCAAAGAACAAAGAGGATCTCTCCTTGCTCCTCATCAGCTGAGATTTCCAACCCCACTAGACCTCCAGTCCTCTCTGAGACCTGCAGTGAGAGGAATGAAGGTGTAGAATTAGGTGTGTCACAGCCAAGTACTTGTGGGCAATCTGCTTTTGGTACACCGACGTCAGATTGTACCAGGCAAATTTCCCTGCCCCAGCTGCTGCACCGCCGAAAGAAGTTTGCTCCCAGCCATCCACATGCCCAGCGGTTGAATGCTAGCTTGGCAAAATTGCTAGCACTTCAACTGCTGCCTTTTCAGTTGGTAGACTCTGCCCCCTTCCGTGAGTTTGTGGAATGTGCGGTTCCTCAGTGGCAGGTACCCAAACGCCACTTTTTATCACGGAAGGCGATTCCGGCTCTCTACCGGCATGTGGAAGGCAATGTCCATGCCTCGCTGGACAGGGCGGTCAGCGGTAAGGTGCATATTACCGCTGACTCATGGTCCAGCAGGCATGGACAGGGACGTTACCTAAGTTTCACGGCGCATTGGGTGACTCTGCTGGCAGCTGGGAAGGATGCAGGACAAGGTGCAGTAGTGTTGGAGGTTGTTCCGCCACCACGCCTCCAAAATGCTGATTGTGACACACCTCTCTCCTCCACCCCCTCCTCTTCTTCTTCCTCCATGGCCTCTTCCTCGGAACCAGCGGTGCTCCGTAGGCGTTCAAGGGGCTACGCAAGTACGCAGGCCAAAAGATGCCATGCGGTGCTTGAGCTGGTGTGCTTGGGGGACAGGAGCCACACTGGGGCAGAGGTTCTGTCAGCCCTGCAGGGGCAGGTTCAGAGGTGGTTGACGCCATGCCAACTTAAGGCAGGAATGGTGGTTTGCGACAATGGCACCAACCTCCTCTCTGCCCTCCGACAGGGACAAATGACCCATGTGCCCTGTTTGGCTCACGTCCTTAACTTGGTGGTGCAGCGGTTCTTGGGCAGGTACCCGGGCTTACAGGATGTCCTGAGGCAGGCCAGGAAAGTCTGTGTGCATTTCCGCCGGTCATATAATGCCAGTGCTCGGCTGACAGACCTCCAAAAGGAGTTTAACCTGCCCAAGAACCGCCTAATCTGTGACATGCCCACCAGGTGGAACTCAACGTTGGCCATGCTGCAGCGGCTGCACATGCAGCAGAGGGCCATCAATGAGTACCTGTGCGACTATGGCACCAGGACAGGGTCAGGGGAGCTTGTTTTTTTTTCCCCACGCCAGTGGGCCATGATCAGGGATGCATGCACTGTCCTGTCACCATTCAAGGAGGCCACGAGGATGGTGAGCACTGACAGTGCATGCATCAGTGACACTGTCCCCCTTGTCCACCTGTTGGAGCACACGCTGCGTGGAATAATGGACAGGGCACTTGAGGCAGAACAGAGGCAGGAAGAGGAGGACTTCCTTAGCTCTCAAGGCCCCCTTTATCCAGACAGTGTTCCTGCGTGCCCGCCGATCACACAGGAAGAGGACGAGGAGGAGGAGGAGGAGGAGGAAGATTGTGTCAGTATGGAGGTGGAGCCTGGCACTCAGCATCAGCAGCAGTCTTTAAGGGATCAGTCCCAAGAAACACATGGACTTGTACGTGGCTGGGAGGAGGTGGCTGCGGACGTTGTCGTCCTTAGTGACCCAGAGGACTCCGGACCGAATGCCTCAGCAAACCTACGCTGCATGGCCTCCCTGATCCTGCAAAGCCTGCGTAAGGTTTCTCGTATTCGTGGTATCAAGGAGAAGGACCAATACTGGCTGGCAACCCTCCTTGATCCACGTTACAAGGGTAAGGTTGCGGACCTTATCTTGCCATCGCAGAGGGAGCAGAGGATGAAACATCTTCGGGAGGCCTTGCAGAAAGGTCTGTGCAATGCGTTCCCAGAGACTGGGAGGTTACAAACTCCTGTTTCTGGACAACGTGTTGCTGAGGCTTCGGTCAGTCAAAGAAGGAGCGGTGGAGAAGGTGGCTGTCTGACCGATGCGTTCAGACAATTTTTTGGTCCGCAGCCCCAAGGTATGATCGGTTCCAGCAACCATCGCCAGCGTCTGTTTTACATGGTGCAGGAATACCTAGGGGCAAGATCAGACTTGGACACCTTTCCCACCGAAAATCCTCTGGGTTACTAGGTCTTGAGGATGGATCACTGGCCAGAGCTTGCACAGTATGCAATTGAGCTACTGGCCTGTCCTGCATCCAGCGTTCTTTCGGAACGCACATTCAGTGCTGCTGGAGGCGTGGTAACCGATCACAGGGTGCGTCTGTCCACCGACTTGGTCGATCGGCTGACCTTCATAAAAATGAATCAGTCTTGGATCACCACCAGCTACCAAGCACCTGATGCTGATGTAACCGAATAATTTTTTTTGAAATCTCAGATCCCTTCAAAGACTGCCTATGCTGATGCTGAGTGACTATCCCTGAGTAATTATCCTCTTCCTCCTCAATCATCACGCTGATAGCTTGTAAGAACATTTTTGGTTCTGGGCGCCACCACCAGTGCCTAAGGCACAATTTTTCAGCCCCTGTTTAACAGGGGCGTGTAATTACAATTTTTGATGTAATACTTTGCAGCAGGGCTCGTTCCTGCATTCCAACTAGAGTGTCTGTGAGGGGTTGCAGTGTTGTGGCACCAGCACCAGTGCCTAAGGCCCAATTTTTCTGCCCCTGTCTAACAGGGGCGTGTAATTACAATTTTTGATGCAATACTTTGCAGCAGGGCTCGTTCCTGCATTCCAACTAGAGTGTCTGTGAGGGGTTGCAGTGTTGGGGCACCAGCACCAGTGCCTAAGGCCCAATTTTTCTGCCCCTGTCTAACAGGGGCGTGTAATTACAATTTTTGATGCAATACTTTGCAGCAGGGCTCGTTCCTGCGTTCCAACTAGAGTGTCTGTGAGGGGTTGCAGTGTTGTGGCACCAGCACCAGTGCCTAAGGCCTAATTTTTCAGCTCCTGTTCAACAGGGGCGTGTAATTACAATTCTTGATCTAATATTTCACAGCAGGGCCCTGTGAGGGCTTATGGGGCGTACACACGGTCGGACTTTTCAGCTACAAAAGTCCAACGGACGCTGACGGACTAAAGCTGGCTGGTAATCCGATCGTGTGTGGGCTTCCCCGGACTTTCAACTGACTTTTTCAGCCTCAAATCCGACGGACTTTAGATTTGAAACATGCTTCAAATCTTTCCGACGGACTCGAGTCCGGTCGAAAAATCCGCTCGTCTGTATGCTAGTCCGACGGACAAAAACCCACGCTAGGGCAGCTATTGGCTACTGGCTATCAACTTCCTTATTTTAGTCCGGTGTACGTCATCACGTAAGAATTCGACGGACTTTTGTGTGATCGTGTGTAGGCAAGTCTGTTTGTTAGAAAGTCCGCCGCAAGTCCGTCGAAAGTCCGCCAAAAGTCCGTCGAAAGTCTGTCGGACAGGCTGTCGGACTTTTGTAGCTGAAAAGTCCGACCGTGTGTACGCCCCATTACAGTGTTGTGGCCACAGCAACACCTAAGGCCCAAATTTCTGCTGAGTATATAGGGCAGGACCCTACTTTCAAACATCTAACTTACAAACGACTCCTACTTGCAAACGGAAGGAGACAACAGGAAGTGAGATGAAATCTACCCCTAGGAAGGGAAATTCTCTCCTGTAAGAGTTAATATGGGAAAACAATTTCTCCTTTCCACTGATGCTTTCCAATCCTTGTTCCACAAAAAAACCCAAATTTTCAAAAAACATTTTTCATTGGGACAAAAAAGTGAGGTGAAATCTTCTGAAGAGGAGGAAAGACAGCAAAACAAATGTCACAGGGGTGATAACCCTTCCCTATGTTTTCCAAAAAGCTTAAAAAAGATTTTTTGGCTGGAGCTAAACACGTTAAAAATGTTCAAAATTACAAAGAGATTCTACTTAACAACAAACCTACAGTCCCTGTCTTGTTTGCACCGCCTGTATACTGCTGTTCAGAGTATATAGGGCCTGGTGGCCCCACACCTTTCCTTATTTTAATTTGGGTGCGGGGTTCCCCTTAATATCCATACAAGACCCAAAGGGCCTGGTAATGGACTGGGGGGTACCCATGCCGTTTGTCTCACTGATTTTCATCCATATTGCCATGACCCGACATGACATTAAACCCGCAAGCAGTTTTAAATGAGATTTTTTCCTTTAAAAATGACATTTGGTGCAGGGACTGTTCTAAACATGGGAAACACGCGTCACTTTACAGGCATACTATAGACACCCCCCAGGTACGATATTTAAAGGAATATTTCACTTTTTTTTTTTTTACTTTAAGCATCATTAAAATCACTGCTCCCGAAAAAACGGCCGTTTTTAAAAGTTTTTTTTGCATTGATACATGTCCCCTGGGGTAGGACCCGGGTCCCCAAACCCTTTTTAGGACAATACCATGCAAATTAGCCTTTAAAATGAGCACTTTTGATTTCGAACGTTCGAGTCCCATAGACGTCAATGGGGTTCTAACGGTCGTGCGAACTTTCGGTCCGTTCACGGGTTCTGGTGCGAACCTTCGGCTCATCCCTATTGGCAACTATGAAATAGAATGCATGAAGGTAAAACACCTTCTACCTTTACAACCACTTTAAGGTACCCCTAGCACCCTCTGGAGGAACCTTAGGGTTCCATGGAAACCCTGGCCGAGAAACCCTTCTTTAATCGCTCAGTCATTTTGAATGTGACGGCCACACAGTACACATACTCACTCAATGACGTCTAGTGCCCCCCTGACTAGTACAGTGAAGTCATCATTGGTCATACATGTGTAGCGCACTACTCCCTTGGGAGCTGCAGTGTTGTTCATTACCTTTATGTCTTCCTTCCCATGCAGCTTCAACACACCAGACAGTCTTTGTACTTTATAAAACTGTAACTTTATTCTTGAACTCTGGTTGATGTAACAAATGAATAGAGGATATGAGATGCCTATAAATTCTGGTTCCTGTCCTTGATTGTATATACTCCCCATTTTGTGAACTGACCAGCATCACTCTGAATAATGCCGTGGATATAAGATTCCAAAGTTCCAGGCCTCCACCACCTAATTCTGGACTCATCAATCCCTGTCAGTTCTGGAAAGTGTCTCTTACTAGGTCCTTGGACACGTAGCAAGTTCACTGATAATCACTACTGGGTTGCACACCCTTTGCTCACTCCCAATTACCAGTCCATGGTAATCACAGAAAGGCAATTCCCAGTTTCCTCCGTCCACTTTGCTCCTACTTCCTCCACCTTTATGGTAGTCCACCCCCCCCCCCTCCTGGCTGGGGCGCCCGGTTTCTCCTCTTGCTCTACATGGTGATGACTGCTCCTGCCATCCAGCACTGGGGTCGCTGAACCACCCAGGCCTTCAAGCCTCCTCCTCCTGCACCCAAACTTCTCCTGCTATCCAGCACTGGGGTCTCTGAACCACCCAGGCCTTCAAGCCTCCTCCTCCTGCACCCAAACTTCTCCTGCTATCCAGCACTGGGGTCTTTGAACCATCCATGCCTTCAAGCCTCCTCCTCCTGCACCCAAACTTCTCCTGCTATCCAGCACTGGGGTCTCTGAACCACCCAGGCCTTCAAGCCTCCTCCTCCTGCACCCAAACTTCTCCTGCTATCCAGCACTGGGGTCTCTGAACCATCCATGCCTTTAAGCCTCCTCCTCCTGCACCCAAACTTCTCCTGCTATCCAGCACTGGGGTCTCTGAACCATCCATGCCTTCAAGCCTCCTCCTCCTGCACCCAAACTTCTCCTGCTATCCAGCACTGGGGTCTCTGAACCACCCAGGCCTTCAAGCCTCCTCCTCCTGCACTCTACATGATTACAGCTCCTGCATCTCCAAGATACTCCCCCCAGGAAGCATGTGACCCCAGCTTATATGCGAGTCCTGCCCCTGAAAATACAATTCAATGATTGGTCCGAAGCTCTCCACATAAGCTGCCTGCCACTTAGGTCCCAAATCCTGCCTCCCTTCCAGAACATTTCCACTGAAAGGATGAGGGGGCTTCCTTGAGCCAGAGTGTAGATGGCCACCCCCCCCCCCCCCCCCCTCTATTCTAACACTCACACCCACAAATAAACAGGCCTAAGAAAAAAATGCAAGCCTTGGCCAAATTTACCTAGCACTAATTACAGAAGCACACTAAGCACCCATCTGAATGGGGTGGGCACTACACATGTACATTCCAAACCACTCTTTGGCTACCAGGTTACAACTATGTTGCACAAACTGTTCTTGTTATATTAACAATGGCTGAACTTTCCCAGACAGACCTCATATTCATATTGAACATGACTTACGAATGACATTTGCATGGTAAAGCTTATATGGCATTTTAGTATTCCTTAAAGTTTGCTGTATCAAGTGACATATGTTAAAGAAATTAACTGACCCT
This sequence comes from Lithobates septentrionalis, assembly GCA_037952835.1. Taxonomy (NCBI): domain Eukaryota; kingdom Metazoa; phylum Chordata; class Amphibia; order Anura; family Ranidae; genus Lithobates; species Lithobates septentrionalis. Next base: position 1,637,039 of record JBBDGP010000364.1, read on the forward strand.
TATATTTTAATCATCTGCAGACTGCGCATTTTTTTTTTCCCTCCCTGATACCCATTTGTCTCTTTGTCCACAGCAAACGTTCCTCGCGTCCTTCAAGAAGCAGCTCCTGAATGTCAGACAGCTCAAACTCTGTCACCACATCACCGCATTATTACTGAACTTAATTAGTGTGGGGTTCCTTATTTAAATCTCCAGGTCCATATAAAACACCATGAAATGAGTCAGAGGTTTCAGCAAAAACCTGCCACCGATGACTGAGCTTTGGCAGGTGCCTTGCGAAAAGTTTAATTAACCCGAGGCTTCCCCTAGGGCTAAAAAAGACTGACACACATCAGTCAAGAAAGAGAAGACTCCTGCCAAGGACTGACGTTTGGTTCAGCACGGTAGACAAGGCGTTCGCGTGTAGTTGGACTAAATCTGTCTCCCCGGAGACATGGGGATGAAAAGTTTTTGAGCGAGTAAATACATAGCAACCATTTCCAATTAAAGAGACACTGCTATTAAAAAAAAAAAAAAAATAAATAAAAAAAAATGAAAACATTATAGCAATAAGGTAAGTGATAAATACAGGTGCATCTCATAAAATTTGGGAATATGATCAAAAAGTTCATTTATTTCAGTAATTCTATTCAAAAAGTGAAACTTATATATTTTATATAGATGCGTTACACACAGAGTGATATATTTTAAGCATTTCTTTCTTTTAATTTTGATGATTATGGCTTACAGCTAGAGACAACCCAAAATTCCGTAGCTCCGGAAATTAGAATGTTACATAAGACCAATTTAAAAAAAAGGATTTTAAATACAGAAATGTTGGCTTATTGAAAAGTCTGTCCATGTACAGTATAGTATGCATTCAATACTTGGTCGGGCTCCTTTTGCATTGATTACTACATCAATGCGGCGTGGCATGGAGGTGATCATCCTGTGGCACTGCTGAGGTGTTATGGAAGCCCAGGTTGTTTTGATAGCGGCCTTCAGCTTGTCTGCATTGTTGGGTCTGGTGTCTCTCATCTTCCTCTTGTGAATACCCCACAGATTCTCTATGGGGTTTAGGTCAGGCGAGTTTGCTGGCCAATCAAGAACAGAGATACCATGATCATTAAACCAGGTATTGGTACTTTTGGCAGTGTGGGCAGGTGCCAAGTCCTGCTGGAAAATGAAATCAGCATCTCCATAAAGCTGGTCAGCAGAGGGAAGCATGAAGTACTCGAGATATTTCCTCATAGAGGGCTGCACTGACTTTGGACTTGATAAAACACAGTGGACCAACACTAGAAGATGACATGGCTCCTCAAATCATCACTGACTGTGGAAACTTCACACTGGACCTCGTGCAACTTGGATTCTGTGCTTCTTCACCCTTCCTCCAGACTCTGGGACCTTGATTTCCAAATGAAATGCAAAATTTTCCACAGTCCGTGATGATCACCTTCTAACTTGGCACCACCCACAGGCAGTATAAGTCTTAAAGACACAGAGGTTGAATCCAGCACAATTTGACTTAACCAATTAAGGGCCACCCTATAGCAGATTATACTGGTACAAGGCAGCTCTCCTGCGCAGAATTACATATTGATATACATGAGTCTGCACTTCTGCCAGCGGGCCGCTTCTGCTGTGATTACTCACACCAGAAGCCGATCTGTGGATGCCGGACAATGGATGTCCACCAGCACCCACCGACTGTCAGGCAAAGACACAGAACAAAGCTCTGCCTATGTAAACAAGGCAGATCTCCATTCTGACAGGGGGGGGGGGGGGTTGGATTTAGTGTCTCTGCAAAGCAGGGAATAAAATCCATCACATCCCTGAGCAGCACACCTAGTTCAGTAAAACATGGGCTAGGCAGACAGTTATAGTGCATATTTTTAACATGGATCACTGTATTTGTGTCATTGGTTCCTACAAAGTGTTAAGTCCGCTCGTGTACACACGAGCGGACTTCTCGTCCGCCTGAACTCCGAAGGACTTTTTGATGGAATTCCGACAGAGTTCAGACGAAACGGACTTGCCTACACACGAGCCCACCAAAGTCTGATTGTTTCGAACGTGATGACATATGACCGGACTAGAGTAAGGAAGTTCATAGCCAGTAGCCAATAGCTGCCCTTACGTCATTTTCGGTCCGTTGGACTAGCATACAGACGAACGTTTTTGTGGATAGGACTCGAGTCCGTTGGAAAGATATGAAATATGTTCTATTTCTAAGGTCCGTCAGATTTTTCGACAGAAAAGGTCTGATGAAGGTCTGAAGCCCACACACGATCGAATTGTCCGACGGATTTGTTCCGTCGGACCTTTGATGCCGAAAAGTCTGGTCGTGTGTACGCGGCTTTAGATAGTGTCAGAATGTCCGCCGCAATATCAAAGTCCATCGCCGCCGTTAACAGTATATAAGAAATAAAAAATTCCAGTATATATTCCATAGTTTGTAGACGTAATAACTTTTGTGCAAACCAATCAATATACGCTTATTGGGATTTTTCTTTACCAAAAACACGTAGCAGAATACATATTGGCCTAAATTGGCAAAGAAATTCGATTTTTTTTACTTTTTTTTTTAGCAGAAAGTACAAAATATTGTTTTGTTTTTCAAAATTGTTAGTAATTTTTTGTTTATAGCGCAAAAAATAAAAACCGCAGAGGTGATCAAATACCACCAAAAGAAAGCTCTATTTGTGGGGGAAAAAGTACATACTTTTTTTGGGTATAGCGTCACATGATCACGCAATTTTCAGTTAAAGTAACGCAGTGCCGTTTCGTAAAAAGTGGTCATGAAGTAGGGTAAATCTTTGGGAGTGGTTAAAATAATTTCAGTATTCTGTTCAGTTTTTTAGTCTTTTGAAATGTAAGAAGACAATGACTTTCCTAAGCCCTGTCCAAAGTGCTAACACTGACTGGATGGAACTTAGAAGAAAAGGCGGTAGGGTCTACCTAGGACTGAACTAACTAGAACTAAACAGGAGGGAGGCCCAGAGGGAAAAACCAAAAATCACATAGTAAACAAGATGAAGTGACCCAAAACTTCCACCAGGTGCCAACATACTACTAAACAATAGGGATGAGCCGAACACCCCCCGGTTCGGTTCGCACCAGAACCCGCGAACGGACCGCAAGTTCGCACGAACGTTAGAACCCCATTGACGTCTATGGGACTCGAACGTTCGAAATCAAAAGTGCTCATTTTAAAGGCTAATTTGCATGGTATTGTCCTAAAAAGGGTGTGGGGACCCGGGTCCTACCCCAGGGGACATGTATCAATGCAAAAAAAACTTTTAAAAACGGCCGTTTTTTCGGGAGCAGTGATTTTAATGATGCTTAAAGTAAAAAAAAAAAAGTGAAATATTCCTTTAAATATCGTACCTGGGGGGTGTCTATAGTATGCCTGTAAAGTGACGCGTGTTTCCCATGTTTAGAACAGTCCCTGCACCAAATGTCATTTTTAAAGGAAAAAATCTCATTTAAAACTGCTTGCGGGTTTAATGTCATGTCGGGTCCTGGCAATATGGATGAAAATCAGTGAGACAAACGGCATGGGTACCCCCCAGTCCATTACCAGGCCCTTTGGGTCTTGTATGGATATTAAGGGGAACCCCGCACCCAAATTAAAATAAGGAAAGGTCCCTATATACTCTGAACAGCAGTATACAGGCGGTGCAAACAAGACAGGGACTGTAGGTTTGTTGTTAAGTAGAATCTGTTTGTAATTTTGAACATTTTTAACGTGTTTAGCTCCAGCCAAAAAATCTTTTTTAAGCTTTTTGGAAAACATAGGGAAGGGTTATCACCCCTGTGACATTTGTTTTGCTGTCTTTCCTCCTCTTCAGAAGATTTCACCTCACTTTTTTGTCCCAATGAAAAATGTTTTTTGAAAATTTGGGTTTTTTTGTGGAACAAGGATTGGAAAGCATCAGTGGAAAGGAGAAATTGTTTTCCCATATTAACTCTTACATGAGAGAATTTCCCTTCCTAGGGGTAGATTTCATCTCACTTCCTGTTGTCTCCTTCCGTTTGCAAGTAGGAGTCGTTTGTAAGTTAGATGTTTGAAAGTAGGGTCCTGCCCTATATACTCAGCAGAAATTTGGGCCTTAGGTGTTGCTGTGGCCAAAACACTGTAAGCCCTCACAGGGCCCTGCTGTGAAATATTAGATCAAGAATTGTAATTACATGCCCCTGTTGAACAGGAGCTGAAAAATTAGGCCTTAGGCACTGGTGCTGGTGCCACAACACTGCAACCCCTCACAGACACTCTAGTTGGAACGCAGGAACGAGCCCTGCTGCAAAGTATTGCATCAAAAATTGTAATTACACGCCCCTGTTAGACAGGGGCAGAAAAATTGGGCCTTAGGCACTGGTGCTGGTGCCACAACACTGCAACCCCTCACAGACACTCTAGTTGGAATGCAGGAACGAGCCCTGCTGCAAAGTATTGCATCAAAAATTGTAATTACACGCCCCTGTTAGACAGGGGCAGAAAAATTGGGCCTTAGGCACTGGTGCTGGTGCCACAACACTGCAACCCCTCACAGACACTCTAGTTGGAACGCAGGAACGAGCCCTGCTGCAAAGTATTGCATCAAAAATTGTAATTACACGCCCCTGTTAGACAGGGGCAGAAAAATTGGGCCTTAGGCACTGGTGCTGGTGCCACAACACTGCAACCCCTCACAGACACTCTAGTTGGAACGCAGGAACGAGCCCTGCTGCAAAGTATTGCATCAAAAATTGTAATTACACGCCCCTGTTAGACAGGGGCAGAAAAATTGGGCCTTAGGCACTGGTGCTGGTGCCACAACACTGCAACCCCTCACAGACACTCTAGTTGGAATGCAGGAACGAGCCCTGCTGCAAAGTATTGCATCAAAAATTGTAATTACACGCCCCTGTTAGACAGGGGCAGAAAAATTGGGCCTTAGGCACTGGTGCTGGTGCCACAACACTGCAACCCCTCACAGACACTCTAGTTGGAATGCAGGAACGAGCCCTGCTGCAAAGTATTACATCAAAAATTGTAATTACACGCCCCTGTTATACAGGGGCTGAAAAATTGTGCCTTAGGCACTGGTGGTGGCGCCCAGAACCAAAAATGTTCTTACAAGCTATCAGCGTGATGATTGAGGAGGAAGAGGATAATTACTCAGGGATAGTCACTCAGCATCAGCATAGGCAGTCTTTGAAGGGATCTGAAAAAAATTATTCAGTTACATCAGCATCAGGTGCTTGGTAGCTGGTGGTGATCCAAGACTGATTCATTTTTATGAAGGTCAGCCGATCGACCGAGTCAGTGGACAGACGCACCCTGTGATCGGTTACCACGCCTCCAGCAGCACTGAATGTGCGTTCCGAAAGAACGCTGGATGCAGGACAGGCCAGTAGCTCAATTGCATACTGTGCAAGCTCTGGCCAGTGATCCATCCTCAAGACCCAGTAACCCAGAGGATTTTCGGTGGGAAAGGTGTCCAAGTCTGATCTTGCCCCTAGGTATTCCTGCACCATGTAAAACAGACGCTGGCGATGGTTGCTGGAACCGATCATACCTTGGGGCTGCGGACCAAAAAATTGTCTGAACGCATCGGTCAGACGGCCACCTTCTCCACCGCTCCTTCTTTGACTGACCGAAGCCTCAGCAACACGTTGTCCAGAAACAGGAGTTTGTAACCTCCCAGTCTCTGGGAACGCGTTGCACAGACCTTTCTGCAAGGCCTCCCGAAGATGTTTCATCCTCTGCTCCCTCTGCGATGGCAAGATAAGGTCCGCAACCTTACCCTTGTAACGTGGATCAAGGAGGGTTGCCAGCCAGTATTGGTCCTTCTCCTTGATACCACGAATACGAGGATCCTTACGCAGGCTTTGCAGGATCAGGGAGGCCATGCAGCGTAGGTTTGCTGAGGCATTCGGTCCGGAGTCCTCTGGGTCACTAAGGACAACAACGTCCGCAGCCACCTCCTCCCAGCCACGTACAAGTCCATGTGTTCCTTGGGACTGATCCCTTAAAGACTGCTGATGCTGAGTGCCAGGCTCCACCTCCATACTGACACAATCTTCCTCCTCCTCCTCCTCCTCCTCCTCCTCGTCCTCTTCCTGTGTGATCGGCGGGCACGCAGGAACACTGTCTGGATAAAGGGGGCCTTGAGAGCTAAGGAAGTCCTCCTCTTCCTGCCTCTGTTCTGCCTCAAGTGCCCTGTCCATTATTCCACGCAGCGTGTGCTCCAACAGGTGGACAAGGGGGACAGTGTCACTGATGCATGCACTGTCAGTGCTCACCATCCTCGTGGCCTCCTCGAATGGTGACAGGACAGTGCATGCATCCCTGATCATGGCCCACTGGCGTGGGGAAAAAAAACCAAGGTCCCCTGACCCTGTCCTGGTGCCATAGTCGCACAGGTACTCATTGATGGCCCTCTGCTACGTGTGCAGCCGCTGCAGCATGGCCAATGTCGAGTTCCACCTGGTGGGCATGTCACAGATTAGGCGGTTCTTGGGCAGGTTAAACTCCTTTTGGAGGTCCGTCAGCCGAGCACTGGCATTATATGACCGGCGGAAATGCACACAGACTTTCCTGGCCTGCCTCAGGACATCCTGTAAGCCCGGGTACCTGCCCAAGAACCGCTGCACCACCAAGTTAAGGACGTGAGCCAAACAGGGCACATGGGTCAGTTGTCCCTGTCGGAGGGCAGAGAGGAGGTTGGTGCCATTGTCGCAAACCACCATTCCTGCCTTAAGTTGGCGTGGCGTCAACCACCTCTGAACCTGCCCCTGCAGAGCTCACAGAACCTCTGCCCCAGTGTGGCTCCTGTCCCCCAAGCACACCAGCTCAAGCACCGCATGGCATCTTTTGGCCTGCGTACTTGCGTAGCCCCTTGAACGCCTACGGAGCACCGCTGGTTCCGAGGAAGAGGCCATGGAGGAAGAAGAAGAGGAGGGGGTGGAGGAGAGAGGTGTGTCACAATCAGCATTTTGGAGGCGTGGTGGCGGAACAACCTCCAACACTACTGCACCTTGTCCTGCATCCTTCCCAGCTGCCAGCAGAGTCACCCAATGCGCCGTGAAACTTAAGTAACGTCCCTGTCCATGCCTGCTGGACCATGAGTCAGCGGTAATATGCACCTTACCGCTGACCGCCCTGTCCAGCGAGGCATGGACATTGCCTTCCACATGCCGGTAGAGAGCTGGAATCGCCTTCCGTGAGAAAAAGTGGCGTTTGGGTACCTGCCACTGAGGAACCGCACATTCCACAAACTCACGGAAGGGGGCAGAGTCTACCAACTGAAAAGGCAGCAGTTGAAGTGCTAGCAATTTTGCCAAGCTAGCATTCAACCGCTGGGCATGTGGATGGCTGGGAGCAAACTTCTTTCGGCGGTGCAGCAGCTGGGGCAGGGAAATTTGCCTGGTACAATCTGGCGTCGGTGTACCAAAAGCAGATTGCCCACAAGTACTTGGCTGTGACACACCTAATTCTACACCTTCATTCCTCTCACTGCAGGTCTCAGAGAGGACTGAAGGTCTAGTGGGGTTGGAAATCTCAGCTGATGAGGAGCAAGGAGAGATCCTCTTTGTTCTTTGGTGTGGGTCTTTTAGATATGCTTGCCAACGAACTGCATGGCAGGTCAACATATGTCTGGTCAAGCATGTGGTACCCAAGCGGGAGATGTTTTGGCCACGCGAGATACGCTTGAGACATATGTTGCAAATAGCAGCGGTGCGATCTGATGCACTCGTCTCAAAAAAGGCCCACACCAAAGAACTTTTTGAATAACGCGCAGAGACTGCAGCGCCCTGCACATGTGGAGCTTTGGGGTGTGATGCAGTCAATGTGCTGCCCTTAGGCTGGCCCCTGGAGGGCATCCTGCCTCGTTGGTGATGTGCCACCTCCTCCTCCTCCTCCTCCTCCTCTCTCCTATCAGGCACCCACGTTGAGTCAGTGACCTCATCATCCCCTCCCTCCTCATCACTGGAGCAAACCTGGCAGTATGCTGCAGCAGGGGGAGCATGACTGCCAGATTGCTGTCCTTCTTGGGCACCCCCTCTGTCCGTGCTCATGTTACTGCCTTCATCGAGCTCAGTATCATCATCAGAGCCTTCCAAACGCTGGGCATCCTCCTGGAGCATGTACCCAACACTGTGGTCAAACAGTTCAAGGGAATCCTCATGAGGACATGGTGGAGCTAGGGAAGGAGTCACTGATGACATTGAGCTGAGGGAAGAGGCCGCTGCTTTGCCAGACAAAGCACCCTGGGCATGGGTGAGAGAGGATGAGGAGGATGAGGACGGCTTGGTCATCCACTCGACCAAGTTTTCTGCATGTTGCGGCTCAACACGGCCAGCTGCCGAAAAAAAGGCCAAGCGTGTCCCATGGCCACGGGCTGATGAGGATGCACCGTCTCCACGACCAGCACTAGACACAGAGCCTGCTTGCCCTCTCTTATCGGCTTGTGACTGTCTGCCTCTCCTTCTTGGCCTTCCAGACATACTAATGGCCTGTAGCTGCACTAAGCTGGGATAGAACACCTGTAATTTTCTTCAGGTAGCTTTATATACTGTAACCAGACAAGCCTGCCTGTCAGTAGGAAGATAACAGGAACGGATCTAGCTGAACACTGTGAGCAGGACGCACTGCACTAAATGTAAATAGCAGGAACGGATCTAGCTGAACACTGTGAGCAGGACGCACTGACTGCACTAAATGTAAATAGCAGGAACGGATCTAGCTGAACACTGTGAGCAGGACGCACTGACTGCACTAAATGTAAATAGCAGGAACAGATCTAGCTGAACACTGTGAGCAGGACGCACTGACTGCACTAAATGTAAATAGCAGGAACGGATCTAGCTGAACACTGTGAGCAGGACGCACTGACTGCACTAAATGTAAATAGCAGGAACGGATCTAGCTGAACACTGTGAGCAGGACGCACTGCACTAAATGTAAATAGCAGGAACAGATCTAGCTGAACACTGTGAGCAGGACGCACTGCACTAAATGTAAATAGCAGGAACGGATCTAGCTGAACACTGTGAGCAGGACGCACTGACTGCACTAAATGTAAATAGCAGGAACAGATCTAGCTGAACACTGTGAGCAGGACGCACTGACTGCACTAAATGTAAATAGCAGGAACGGATCTAGCTGAACACTGTGAGCAGGACGCACTGACTGCACTAAATGTAAATAGCAGGAACGGATCTAGCTGAACACTGTGAGCAGGACGCACTGCACTAAATGTAAATAGCAGGAACAGATCTAGCTGAACACTGTGAGCAGGACGCACTGCACTAAATGTAAATAGCAGGAACGGATCTAGCTGAACACTGTGAGCAGGACGCACTGACTGCACTAAATGTAAATAGCAGGAACGGATCTAGCTGAACACTGTGAGCAGGACGCACTGCACTAAATGTAAATAGCAGGAACGGATCTAGCTGAACACTGTGAGCAGGACGCACTGACTGCACTAAATGTAAATAGCAGGAACGGATCTAGCTGAACACTGTGAGCAGGACGCACTGACTGCACTAAATGTAAATAGCAGGAACGGATCTAGCTGAACACTGTGAGCAGGACGCACTGCACTAAATGTAAATAGCAGGAACAGATCTAGCTGAACGCTGTGAGCAGGACGCACTGCACTAAATGTAAATAGCAGGAACGGATCTAGCTGAACACTGTGAGCAGGACGCACTGACTGCACTAAATGTAAATAGCAGGAACAGATCTAGCTGAACACTGTGAGCAGGACGCACTGCACTAAATGTAAATAGCAGGAACAGATCTAGCTGAACACTGTGAGCAGGACGCACTGCACTAAATGTAAATAGCAGGAACGGATCTAGCTGAACACTGTGAGCAGGACGCACTGCACTAAATGTAAATAGCAGGAACGGATCTAGCTGAACACTGTGAGCAGGACGCACTGCACTAAATGTAAATAGCAGGAACGGATCTAGCTGAACACTGTGAGCAGGACGCACTGCACTAAATGTAAATAGCAGGAACAGATCTAGCTGAACACTGTGAGCAGGACGCACTGACTGCACTAAATGTAAATAGCAGGAACAGATCTAGCTGAACACTGTGAGCAGGACGCACTGACTGCACTAAATGTAAATAGCAGGAACGGATCTAGCTGAACACTGTGAGCAGGACGCACTGCACTAAATGTAAATAGCAGGAACGGATCTAGCTGAACACTGTGAGCAGGACGCACTGCACTAAATGTAAATAGCAGGAACAGATCTAGCCTAATCTAGCTCTCAAATCAAATGACACTGTCTGTCTCTCTCTCTATCAGCACACCGGAACACACTACACAGGGCCGCCGTGCAGGCGGCCTTATATAGTGTGGGGCGTGTACTAAATCCCCTGAGCCATAATTGGCCAAAGCCACCCTGGCTTTGGCCAATTACAGCTCTCTCTACTGACGGCGCTGTGATTGGCCAAGCATGCGGGTCATAGTGCATGCTTGGCCAATCATCAGCCAGCAATGCACTGCGATGCCGCAGTGAATTATGGGCCGTGACGCGCCACACGAATTTGGCGCGAACGGCCCATAACGTTCGCAATTCGACGGACGGTCGAACAGCCGATGTTCGAGTCGAACATGGGTTCGACTCGAACACGAAGCTCATCCCTACTAAACAATAATAATCAGATGCAGTTCAATAAAACACAAAAAAATATATATAATACATTGTAAGAACAATCAAATATGGTTACGAAAACATTGCAATGGTCATGGGACTTTGAATGAGCCAGGTCACTTAATAAAGTACAAATTTACTTAAAGTAGTAATAATTACACATTCCATGATTTACATAAGTACATTGAATCAATTCCAAATATAATACAGATATATGTTGAAAAAGAGCTGATGTAGGAAAAAAATTATATAGTGATAAACCAAATTCATGTTGTAATAATATTAAGGCACGCAAAGGGACATGATGAACCTATAATGTAGCATGCAAAATATCTTGGCATTTTTGGGACTCTACGCGTTTCGTGGATCCAAAAATTTCCACCCATCAGGAGTTTGATGCAACAGGATATCTATAAATGTAGGTATGTATTAGAGAGACGATCCTTATATACAGGGGGGTATGTTAAATTACTCCCCAAAGCAAGGGGGGGGGGTCAAATAACCTTATTTCTTACAATTCTGTGAAAAAGTATTTGCCCCCTTTCTGTTTTTTTTTTATTTTTTTGCATATTTGTCACACTTAAATGACTCATCAAAACAAAATTCATTATTACACAAAGATAACCCGAGTAAATACAAAATGCTGTTTTTAAATGATGGTTTCATTTATTAAGGCAAAAAAGCTGTCCAAACCTGCCTGGCTTTATGTGAAAAAGTAATCGCCCCCTAAACTTAACTGGTTGTGCCACCCTTTGGCGGCAACAACTGCAATCTAGCATTTGGGATAACCGGCAATGATGCCGCGTACACACGAGCGGACTTTACGGCGGACTTTGCCCGGCGGATTTTTCGACGTACTTTACGACGGACTTTCTGAATGAACGGACTTGCCTACACACAATCCACCAAAGTCTGTCGAATTCGTACGTGATGACGTACGACCGGACTAAAACAAGGAAGTTCATAGCCAGTAGCCAATAGCTGCCCTAGCGTGGCTTTTTAGTCCGTCGAACTAGCATACAGACGGCGGACTTTTCGACCGGACTCGATTTCAACGGATAAATTTTAAACAAGTTTCAAATCTAAGTCCGTCCAACTTTTGAGAAAACAAAGTCCGCTGGAGCCCACACACATCGAATTGTCCGACGAAATCCAGTCCGCCGGGCAAAGTCCGCCGTAAAGTCCGCTCGTGTGTACGCGGCATGAGTCTTTCACATTGCTGTGGAGTAGGGATGAGCCGAACACCCCCCGGTTCGGTTCGCACCAGAACCCGCGAACGGACCGAAAGTTCGCACGAAAGTTAGAACCCCATTGACGTCTATGGGACTCGAACGTTCGAAATCAAAAGTGCTCATTTTAAAGGCTAATTTGCATGGTATTGTCCGAAAAAGGGTTTGGGGACCCGGGTCCTACCCCAGGGGACATGTATCAATGCAAAAAAAACTTTTAAAAACGGCCGTTTTTTCGGGAGCAGTGATTTTAATGATGCTTAAAGTAAAAAAAAAAAGTGAAATATTCCTTTAAATATCGTACCTGGGGGGTGTCTATAGTATGCCTGTAAAGTGACGCGTGTTTCCCATGTTTAGAACAGTCCCTGCACCAAATGTCATTTTTAAAGGAAAAAATCTCATTTAAAACTGCTTGCGGGTTTAATGTCATGTCGGGTCATGGCAATATGGATGAAAATCAGTGAGACAAACGGCATGGGTACCCCCCCAGTCCATTACCAGGCCCTTTGGGTCCTGTATGGATATTAAGGGGAACCCCGCACCCAAATTAAAATAAGGAAAGGCCCTATATACTCTGAACAGCAGTATAGAGGCGGTGCAAACAAGACAGGGACTGTAGGTTTGTTGTTAAGTAGAATCTCTTTGTAATTTTGAACGGGTACATTTTTAACGTGTTTAGCTCCAGCCAAAAAATCTTTTTTAAGCTTTTTGGAAAACATAGGGAAGGGTTATCACCCCTGTGACATTTGTTTTGCTGTCTTTCCTCCTCTTCAGAAGATTTCACCTCACTTTTTTGTCCCAATGAAAAATGTTTTTTGAAAATTTGGGTTTTTTTGTGGAACAAGGATTGGAAAGCATCAGTGGAAAGGAGAAATTGTTTTCCCATATTAACTCTTACAGGAGAGAATTTCCCTTCCTAGGGGTAGATTTCATCTCACTTCCTGTTGTCTCCTTCCGTTTGCAAGTAGGAGTCGTTTGTAAGTTAGATGTTTGAAAGTAGGGTCCTGCCCTATATACTCAGCAGAAATTTGGGCCTTAGGTGTTGCTGTGGCCACAACACTGTAAGCCCTCACAGGGCCCTGCTGTGAAATATTAGATCAAGAATTGTAATTACATGCCCCTGTTGAACAGGAGCTGAAAAATTAGGCCTTAGGCACTGGTGCTGGTGCCACAACACTGCAACCCCTCACAGACACTCTAGTTGGAACGCAGGAACGAGCCCTGCTGCAAAGTATTGCATCAAAAATTGTAATTACACGCCCCTGTTAGACAGGGGCAGAAAAATTGGGCCTTAGGCACTGGTGCTGGTGCCACAACACTGCAACCCCTCACAGACACTCTAGTTGGAACGCAGGAACGAGCCCTGCTGCAAAGTATTGCATCAAAAATTGTAATTACACGCCCCTGTTAGACAGGGGCAGAAAAATTGGGCCTTAGGCACTGGTGCTGGTGCCACAACACTGCAACCCCTCACAGACACTCTAGTTGGAATGCAGGAACGAGCCCTGCTGCAAAGTATTGCATCAAAAATTGTAATTACACGCCCCTGTTAGACAGGGGCAGAAAAATTGGGCCTTAGGCACTGGTGCTGGTGCCACAACACTGCAACCCCTCACAGACACTCTAGTTGGAATGCAGGAACGAACCCTGCTGCAAAGTATTGCATCAAAAATTGTAATTACACGCCCCTGTTAGACAGGGGCAGAAAAATTGGGCCTTAGGCACTGGTGCTGGTGCCACAACACTGCAACCCCTCACAGACACTCTAGTTGGAATGCAGGAACGAGCCCTGCTGCAAAGTATTGCATCAAAAATTGTAATTACACGCCCCTGTTAGACAGGGGCAGAAAAATTGGTCCTTAGGCACTGGTGCTGGTGCCACAACACTGCAACCCCTCACAGACACTCTAGTTGGAATGCAGGAACGAGCCCTGCTGCAAAGTATTACATCAAAAATTGTAATTACACGCCCCTGTTAAACAGGGGCTGAAAAATTGTGCCTTAGGCACTGGTGGTGGCGCCCAGAACCAAAAATGTTCTTACAAGCTATCAGCGTGATGATTGAGGAGGAAGAGGATAATTACTCAGGGATAGTCACTCAGCATCAGCATAGGCAGTCTTTGAAGGGATCTGAGATTTCAAAAAAAAATATTCGGTTACATCAGCATCAGGTGCTTGGTAGCTGGTGGTGATCCAAGACTCATTCATTTTTATGAAGGTCAGCCGATCGACCGAGTCGGTGGACAGACGCACCCTGTGATCGGTTACCACGCCTTCAGCAGCACTGAATGTGCGTTCCGAAAGAACGCTGGATGCAGGACAGGCCAGTAGCTCAATTGCATACTGTGCAAGCTCTGGCCAGTGATCCATCCTCAAGACCCAGTAACCCAGAGGATTTTCGGTGGGAAAGGTGTCCAAGTCTGATCTTGCCCCTAGGTATTCCTGCACCATGTAAAACAGACGCTGGCGATGGTTGCTGGAACCGATCATACCTTGGGGCTGCGGACCAAAAAATTGTCTGAACGCATCGGTCAGACGGCCACCTTCTCCACCGCTCCTTCTTTGACTGACCGAAGCCTCAGCAACACGTTGTCCAGAAACAGGAGTTTGTAACCTCCCAGTCTCTGGGAACGCGTTGCACAGACCTTTCTGCAAGGCCTCCCGAAGATGTTTCAGATCAAGGAGGGTTGCCAGCCAGTATTGGTCCTTCTCCTTGATACCACGAATACGAGGATCCTTACGCAGGCTTTGCAGGATCAGGGAGGCCATGCAGCGTAGGTTTGCTGAGGCATTCGGTCCGGAGTCCTCTGGGTCACTAAGGACAACAACGTCCGCAGCCACCTCCTCCCAGCCACGTACAAGTCCATGTGTTCCTTGGGACTGATCCCTTAAAGACTGCTGATGCTGAGTGCCAGGCTCCACCTCCATACTGACACAATCTTCCTCCTCCTCCTCCTCCTCCTCGTCCTCTTCCCGTGTGATCGGCGGGCACGCAGGAACACTGTCTGGATAAAGGGGGCCTTGAGAGCTAAGGAAGTCCTCCTCTTCCTGCCTCTGTTCTGCCTCAAGTGCCCTGTCCATTATTCCACGCAGCGTGTGCTCCAACAGGTGGACAAGGGGGACAGTGTCACTGATGCATGCACTGTCAGTGCTCACCATCCTCGTGGCCTCCTCGAATGGTGACAGGACAGTGCATGCATCCCTGATCATGGCCCACTGGCATGGGGAAAAAAAACCAAGGTCCCCTGACCCTGTCCTGGTGCCATAGTCGCACAGGTACTCATTGATGGCCCTCTGCTGCGTGTGCAGCCGCTGCAGCATGGCCAACGTTGAGTTCCACCTGGTGGGCATGTCACATATTAGGCGGTTCTTGGGCAGGTTAAACTCCTTTTGGAGGTCTGTCAGCCGAGCACTGGCATTATATGACCGGCAGAAATGCACACAGACTTTCCTGGCCTGCCTCAGGACATCCTGTAAGCCCGGGTACCTGCCCAAGAACCGCTGCACCACCAAGTTAAGGACGTGAGCCAAACAGGGCACATGGGTCAGTTGTCCCTGTCGGAGGGCAGAGAGGAGGTTGGTGCCATTGTCGCAAACCACCATTCCTGCCTTAAGTTGGCGTGGCGTCAACCACCTCTGAACCTGCCCCTGCAGAGCTGACAGAACCTCTGCCCCAGTGTGGCTCCTGTCCCCCAAGCACACCAGCTCAAGCACCGCATGGCATCTTTTGGCCTGCGTACTTGCGTAGCCCCTTGAACGCCTACGGAGCACCGCTGGTTCCGAGGAAGAGGCCATGGAGGAAGAAGAAGAGGAGGGGGTGGAGGAGAGAGGTGTGTCACAATCAGCATTTTGGAGGCGTGGTGGCGGAACAACCTCCAACACTACTGCACCTTGTCCTGCATCCTTCCCAGCTGCCAGCAGAGTCACCCAATGCGCCGTGAAACTTAGGTAACGTCCCTGTCCATGCCTGCTGGACCATGAGTCAGCGGTAATATGCACCTTACCGCTGACCGCCCTGTCCAGCGAGGCATGGACATTGCCTTCCACATGCCGGTAGAGAGCCGGAATCGCCTTCCGTGAGAAAAAGTGGCGTTTGGGTACCTGCCACTGAGGAACCGCACATTCCACAAACTCACGGAAGGGGGCAGAGTCTACCAACTGAAAAGGCAGCAGTTGAAGTGCTAGCAATTTTGCCAAGCTAGCATTCAACCGCTGGGCATGTGGATGGCTGGGAGCAAACTTCTTTCGGCGGTGCAGCAGCTGGGGCAGGGAAATTTGCCTGGTACAATCTGACGTCGGTGTACCAAAAGCAGATTGCCCACAAGTACTTGGCTGTGACACACCTAATTCTACACCTTCATTCCTCTCACTGCAGGTCTCAGAGAGGACTGAAGGTCTAGTGGGGTTGGAAATCTCAGCTGATGAGGAGCAAGGAGAGATCCTCTTTGTTCTTTGGTGTGGGTCTTTTAGATATGCTTGCCAACGAACTGCATGGCAGGTCAACATATGTCTGGTCAAGCATGTGGTACCCAAGCGGGAGATGTTTTGGCCACGCGAGATACGCTTGAGACATATGTTGCAAATAGCAGCGGTGCGATCTGATGCACTCGTCTCAAAAAAGGCCCACACCAAAGAACTTTTTGAATAACGCGCAGAGACTGCAGCGCCCTGCACATGTGGAGCTTTGGGGTGTGATGCAGTCAATGTGCTGCCCTTAGGCTGGCCCCTGGAGGGCATCCTGCCTCGTTGGTGATGTGCCGCCTCCTCCTCCTCCTCCTCCTCCTCCTCCTCCTCCTCTCTCCTATCAGGCACCCACGTTGAGTCAGTGACCTCATCATCCCCTCCCTCCTCATCACTGGAGCAAACCTGGCAGTATGCTGCAGCAGGGGGAGCATGACTGCCAGATTGCTGTCCTTCTTGGGCACCCCCTCTGTCCGTGCTCATGTTACTGCCTTCATCGAGCTCAGTATCATCATCAGAGCCTTCCAAACGCTGGGCATCCTCCTGGAGCATGTACCCAACACTGTGGTCAAACAGTTCGAGGGAATCCTCAGGAGGACATGGTGGAGCTAGGGAAGGAGTCACTGATGACATTGAGCTGAGGGAAGAGGCCGCTGCTTTGCCAGACAAAGCACCCTGGGCATGGGTGAGAGAGGATGAGGAGGATGAGGACGGCTTGGTCATCCACTCGACCAAGTCTTCCGCATGTTGCGGCTCAACACGGCCAGCTGCCGAAAAAAAGGCCAAGCGTGTCCCATGGCCACGTGCTGATGAGGATGCACCGTCTCCACGACCAGCACTAGACACAGAGCCTGCTTGCCCTCTCTTATTGGCTTGTGACTGTCTGCCTCTCCTTCTTGGCCTTCCAGACATACTAATGGCCTGTAGCTGCACTAAGCTGGGATAGAACACCTGTAATTTTCTTCAGGTAGCTTTATATACTGTAACCAGACAAGCCTGCCTGTCAGTAGGAAGATAACAGGAACGGATCTAGCTGAACACTGTGAGCAGGACGCACTGCACTAAATGTAAATAGCAGGAACGGATCTAGCTGAACACTGTGAGCAGGACGCACTGACTGCACTAAATGTAAATAGCAGGAACAGATCCAGCTGAACACTGTGAGCAGGACGCACTGACTGCACTAAATGTAAATAGCAGGAACGGATCTAGCTGAACACTGTGAGCAGGACGCACTGCACTAAATGTAAATAGCAGGAACGGATCTAGCTGAACACTGAGAGCAGGACGCACTGCACTAAATGTAAATAGCAGGAACAGATCTAGCTGAACACTGTGAGCAGGACGCACTGACTGCACTAAATGTAAATAGCAGGAACAGATCTAGCTGAACACTGTGAGCAGGACGCACTGCACTAAATGTAAATAGCAGGAACAGATCTAGCTGAACACTGTGAGCAGGACGCACTGCACTAAATGTAAATAGCAGGAACAGATCTAGCTGAACACTGAGAGCAGGACGCACTGCACTAAATGTAAATAGCAGGAACAGATCTAGCTGAACACTGTGAGCAGGACGCACTGACTGCACTAAATGTAAATAGCAGGAACAGATCTAGCTGAACACTGTGAGCAGGACGCACTGCACTAAATGTAAATAGCAGGAACAGATCTAGCTGAACACTGTGAGCAGGACGCACTGCACTAAATGTAAATAGCAGGAACAGATCTAGCTGAACACTGAGAGCAGGACGCACTGCACTAAATGTAAATAGCAGGAACAGATCTAGCTGAACACTGTGAGCAGGACGCACTGACTGCACTAAATGTAAATAGCAGGAACAGATCTAGCTGAACACTGTGAGCAGGACGCACTGACTGCACTAAATGTAAATAGCAGGAACAGATCTAGCTGAACACTGTGAGCAGGACGCACTGACTGCACTAAATGTAAATAGCAGGAACGGATCTAGCTGAACACTGTGAGCAGGACGCACTGCACTAAATGTAAATAGCAGGAACGGATCTAGCTGAACACTGTGAGCAGGACGCACTGACTGCACTAAATGTAAATAGCAGGAACGGATCTAGCTGAACACTGTGAGCAGGACGCACTGCACTAAATGTAAATAGCAGGAACGGATCTAGCTGAACACTGTGAGCAGGACGCACTGCACTAAATGTAAATAGCAGGAACGGATCTAGCTGAACACTGTGAGCAGGACGCACTGCACTAAATGTAAATAGCAGGAACGGATCTAGCTGAACACTGTGAGCAGGACGCACTGACTGCACTAAATGCAAATAGCAGGAACGGATCTAGCTGAACACTGTGAGCAGGACGCACTGCACTAAATGTAAATAGCAGGAACGGATCTAGCTGAACACTGTGAGCAGGACGCACTGACTGCACTAAATGTAAATAGCAGGAACAGATCTAGCTGAACACTGTGAGCAGGACGCACTGACTGCACTAAATGTAAATAGCAGGAATGGATCTAGCTGAACACTGTGAGCAGGACGCACTGCACTAAATGTAAATAGCAGGAACGGATCTAGCTGAACACTGTGAGCAGGACGCACTGACTGCACTAAATGTAAATAGCAGGAACAGATCTAGCTGAACACTGTGAGCAGGACGCACTGACTGCACTAAATGTAAATAGCAGGAACGGATCTAGCTGAACACTGTGAGCAGGACGCACTGCACTAAATGTAAATAGCAGGAACGGATCTAGCTGAACACTGTGAGCAGGACGCACTGCACTAAATGTAAATAGCAGGAACAGATCTAGCTGAACACTGAGAGCAGGACGCACTGCACTAAATGTAAATAGCAGGAACAGATCTAGCTGAACACTGAGAGCAGGACGCACTGCACTAAATGTAAATAGCAGGAACAGATCTAGCTGAACACTGTGAGCAGGACGCACTGACTGCACTAAATGTAAATAGCAGGAACAGATCTAGCTGAACACTGTGAGCAGGACGCACTGCACTAAATGTAAATAGCAGGAACAGATCTAGCTGAACACTGTGAGCAGGACGCACTGCACTAAATGTAAATAGCAGGAACAGATCTAGCTGAACACTGAGAGCAGGACGCACTGACTGCACTAAATGTAAATAGCAGGAACAGATCTAGCTGAACACTGTGAGCAGGACGCACTGCACTAAATGTAAATAGCAGGAACAGATCTAGCTGAACACTGTGAGCAGGACGCACTGCACTAAATGTAAATAGCAGGAACAGATCTAGCTGAACACTGAGAGCAGGACGCACTGCACTAAATGTAAATAGCAGGAACAGATCTAGCTGAACACTGTGAGCAGGACGCACTGACTGCACTAAATGTAAATAGCAGGAACAGATCTAGCTGAACACTGTGAGCAGGACGCACTGACTGCACTAAATGTAAATAGCAGGAACGGATCTAGCTGAACACTGTGAGCAGGACGCACTGCACTAAATGTAAATAGCAGGAACGGATCTAGCTGAACACTGTGAGCAGGACGCACTGACTGCACTAAATGTAAATAGCAGGAACAGATCTAGCTGAACACTGTGAGCAGGACGCACTGCACTAAATGTAAATAGCAGGAACGGATCTAGCTGAACACTGTGAGCAGGACGCACTGCACTAAATGTAAATAGCAGGAACGGATCTAGCTGAACACTGTGAGCAGGACGCACTGACTGCACTAAATGTAAATAGCAGGAACGGATCTAGCTGAACACTGTGAGCAGGACGCACTGCACTAAATGTAAATAGCAGGAACGGATCTAGCTGAACACTGTGAGCAGGACGCACTGCACTAAATGTAAATAGCAGGAACGGATCTAGCTGAACACTGTGAGCAGGACGCACTGCACTAAATGTAAATAGCAGGAACGGATCTAGCTGAACACTGTGAGCAGGACGCACTGCACTAAATGTAAATAGCAGGAACGGATCTAGCTGAACACTGTGAGCAGGACGCACTGCACTAAATGTAAATAGCAGGAACGGATCTAGCTGAACACTGTGAGCAGGACGCACTGCACTAAATGTAAATAGCAGGAACAGATCTAGCTGAACACTGTGAGCAGGACGCACTGACTGCACTAAATGTAAATAGCAGGAACAGATCTAGCTGAACACTGTGAGCAAGACGCACTGACTGCACTAAATGTAAATAGCAGGAACGGATCTAGCTGAACACTGTGAGCAGGACGCACTGCACTAAATGTAAATAGCAGGAACGGATCTAGCTGAACACTGTGAGCAGGACGCACTGCACTAAATGTAAATAGCAGGAACGGATCTAGCTGAACACTGTGAGCAGGACGCACTGCACTAAATGTAAATAGCAGGAATGGATCTAGCTGAACACTGTGAGCAGGACGCACTGACTGCACTAAATGTAAATAGCAGGAACAGATCTAGCTGAACACTGAGCAGGACGCACTGCACTACATGTAAATAGCAGGAACAGATCTAGCCTAATCTATCTAACTCAAATCAAATGACACTGTCTGTCTCTCTCTCTATCAGCACACCGGAACACACTACACAGGGCCGCCGTGCAGGCGGCCTTATATAGTGTGGGGCGTGTACTAAATCCCCTGAGCCATAATTGGCCAAAGCCACCCTGGCTTTGGCCAATTACAGCTCTCTCTACTGACGGCGCTGTGATTGGCCAAGCATGCGGGTCATAGTGCATGCTTGGCCAATCATCAGCCAGCAATGCACTGCGATGCAGCAGTGAATTATGGGCCGTGACGCGCCACACGAATTTGGCGCGAACGGCCCATAACGTTCGCAATTCGACGGACGGTCGAACAGCCGATGTTCGAGTCGAACATGGGTTCGACTCGAACACGAAGCTCATCCCTACTGTGGAGCAATTTTGGTCCACTCTTCTTTGCAGAATTGTTTTAATTCAGGCACATTGGAGGGTTTTCCAGCATGAACAGCCTGTTTAAGGTCACGATACAGCATCTCGATTCGATTTAAGTCCGGACTTTGACTAGGCCACTCCAAAACCTAAATTTTGCTTTGTTTGAACCATTTGGAGGTGGACTTGCTGTTGGTGTTTCGGATCATTTTCCTGCTGCATAACCCAAGTGCACTTGAGCTTGAGGTCACAAACTGATGGCCGGACATTCTCCTTTAGGATTTTCTGGTAGAGCTCAGAATTCATGGTTCCATCAATTATTGTAAGTCGTCCAGGTCCTGAAGCTGCAAAGCAGCCCCAGAACATCACACTACCACCACCATGTCTGACTGTTGGTTTGATGTTCTTGTTATGAAATGCTGCATTAGTTTTAATGTAACGGGACGCACACCTTTCCCTTAATAAATGAAATAATAATGTAAACACTGCATCTTGGATTTACTCGGGTTATTATTGTGTAATATAAAAATTTGTTTGATGATCTGAATCATTTAGGTGTAATGCCCCATACACACGATCGGATTTTCCGACAACAAATGTTGGATGTGAGCTTGTTTTGCGGAAAGTCCGACCGTGTGTATGCTCCATCGGACATTTGTTGTCGGACTTTCCGCCAACAAATGTTGGCTAGCAGGTTCTCAAATTTTCCGCCAACAAATGTTTGTTGTCGGACTTTCCGATCGTGTGTACACAAGAACGTCGGACAAAAATCCACGCATGCTCGGAATCAAGTATGAGCCGGAAGCGCTTGGTCTTGTAAAATTTGTGTGACCGTGTGTATGCAAGACAAGTTGGATCCAACATCCTTAGAAGAAAAATGCACGGTTTTGTTGTTGGAAAGTCCGATCGTGTGTGCAGAGCATAAGAAATATGCAAAAAAAAATTAAAAACCAGGAAGGGGCAAATACTTTTTCACAGCACTGTACATGTCAGCTCAAAAGATAGACCCAGAGCATCTAGGAGGGAAATGGGGTGCCAGAACAAACGTCTACCCCGGGACTGTGGAGGGAAGAACCACCCAGGCCAATGGGGAGGCAACCAAGAGACAGTACAGGATTTTGGGGTGCAATTGCCATAGAGTGTATGGGGTGATAAACACACATATAGACCCCACTGATCTAAAAAAATATATAATATATATCAGGGTATATGGTTACTATTCTGAGGATTTTTTTCTCTGTGCATGAGATTAAAATATTGGTAACTCGGCATAGATATAAAGGGTATATCAATCTTACACAAAATACAGTCTAACTAATAAAATGAACGTATTCAATTAAGAGAGGAAACAGTTAATCCCAATTTCTTGGAAATGTCTTAAGAAATTTGGCATACTGTAAGTGAACACCATATTTTGTCCTTGGCCGGGGTCCAGAAAGCAGAACGTTTGTTTAAGCAGATGTCCAGTAGGTACAGACTGGCACAAGTTCGATATACTGTATGTTGAAATATCAAGTATGTAGGGGTAAGGTTAATATGTATGCAAATAGCAAAATAACATAGAAGAGAATATGTGTCCAAAGGTATCAGGCAAAGGGAGGCTTCATATAAAATGACAAATAGAGTCTACCATAGAAATGAGGGTGTAGCACTGATTCCTGCAGGAGCTACTGGTTCATAATGTGTTCTCCTACCATTTCAAATAAGGACGCACCAAAACCATTTTTTTTTTTCATTTTTCATTATTATTAGTTTACAAAATTGTTGTTGTTGTTCAGTCGTTTAGTCGTGTCCAACTCTTCGTGACCTCACGGACCATAGCACGCCAGGCTTTTATGCCCTCCACTGCCTCCCGGAGCTCTGCTTATTTTCATGTTCATTGTTTCGATTTTTCGATAACAGTTTATAAAATAGAAGTGAACAAAAAAGTAAATAAAAAATCAGCAGGAAAATCAGCAGGAAAATAATAATGAAATGGAGGAGAATAAGGAGTTAATTAAGGCTGATTAGAGTAAATTAAGGGTTAACCACTTAAGGACCGGAAGGATTTGCCCCCTAAATGACCGGGGCCATTTTTTAAACTGACAATAGCGCGGTCGCACGACGCTGAACCCAAACAATTTTGAATTTTTTTTCCCACTTTTACATACACGCATGGATCGTCTCAACAACCCATGAATGGTGTACTCACCTTTAATGAGATTTGTATAGTTCTAACAGGGATGTCCTGTAACAGTTCTAACAGGGATGTCCATTTTAGGATGTTCTCACCCGCTTTTATTCTTGCCAACCTGTACTGATGTTTTCAAGCTACAGGACCATTGCCATCTTTTTAATTGGCACGGCAGCTCCTGTAATTTTTCAAATTTGTAAGGAAAAAAATATGTATATTTTTCTTGCAAGATGGCAGCCTGGAGGGCCTCTGTACACTGAGCACATTCCTTAATCTCACTTCCTGCTTATGTGATTGGCTGGATTCTTTTCCCTGCACTGGGAAAAAAAAGGCACATTTTAGGAACCCGCTGCCTAAAACTTGACTTAATCTCAGTGCAGGGAAAAGGCAAAAATGTTAGCCTTTTGTTCTTCAGGGGAAATTACAAGTCAAAAGATAGTTATCCGTTAAGGTGAGAGGGATTGCATATAAAACCGCATCATTGATGTTTACAAAAAGAAAGCTTATCCTCTGCTGCTGTGATTCCCACGGGTGGTGGCAGACCGAGGAGGACCCCGCAATAGTACCTACAGTGGGGACGCAAAGTATTCAGACCCCCTTGAATTTTTCACGCTTTGTTACATTGCAGCCATATGCTAAAATCATTTCAGTTCATTTTTTTCCTCATTAATGTACACACAGCACACCATATTGACAGAAAAACACAGAATTGTTGACATTTTTGCAGATTATTAATTTATTAAAAAAGAAAAACTGAAATATCACATGGTCCTAAGTATTCAGACCCTTTGTTGTGACACTCATATTTAACTCAGGTGCTGTCAATTTCTTCTGATCATCCTCAAGATGGTTCTACACCTTCATTTGAGTCCAGCTGTGTTTGATTATACTGATTGGACTTGATTAGGAAAGCCACACATCTGTCTATATAAGACCTTACAGCTCACAGTGCATGTCAGAGCAAATGAGAATTATGAGGTCAAAGGAACTGCCTGAAGAGCTCAGAGACAGAATTGTGGCAAGGCACAGATCTGGCCAAGGTTACGAAAAAATTTCTGCTGCACTTAAGGTTCCTAAGAGCACAGTGGCCTCCATAATCCTTAAATGTAAGACATTTAGGACGACCAGAATCCTTTCTAGAGCTGGCCGTCCGGCCAAACTGAGCTATCGGGGGAGAAGAGCCTTGGTGAGGGAGGTAAAGAAGAAACCAAAGATCACTGTGGCTGAGCTCCAGAGATGCAGTCGGGAGATGGGAGAAAGTTGTAGAAAGTCAACCATCACTGCAGCCCTCCACCAGTCAGGGCTTTATGGCAGAGTGGCCCGACGGAAGCCTCTCCTCAGTGCAAGACACATGAAAGCCCGCATGGAGTTTGCTAAAAAAACACCTGAAGGACTCCAAGATGGTGAGAAATAAGATTCTCTTGTCTGATGAGACCAAGATAGAACTTTTTGGCCTTAATTCTAAGCGGTATGTGTGGAGAAAACCAGGCACTGCTCATCACCTGTCCAATACAGTCCCAACAGTGAAGCATGGTGGTGGCAGCATCATGCTGTGGGGGTGTTTTTCAGCTACAGGGACAGGACGACTGGTTGCAATTGAGGGAAAGATGAATGCAGCCAAGTACAGTGATATCCTGGAAGAAAACCTTCTCCAGAGTGCTCAGGACCTCAGACTGGGCCGAAGGTTTACCTTCCAACAAGACAATGACCCTAAGCACACAGCTAAAATAACGAAGGAGTGGCTTCACAACAACTCCGTGACTGTTCTTGAATGGCCCAGCAAGAGTCCTGACTTAAACTCAATTGAGCATCTCTGGAGAGACCTAAAAATGGCTGTCCACCAACGTTTACCATCCAACCTGACAGAACTGGAGAGGATCTGCAAGGAGGAATAGCAGAGGATCCCCAAATCCAGGTGTGAAAAACTTGTTGCATCTTTCCCAAAAAGACTCATGGCTGTATTAGATCAAAAGGGGGCTTCTACTAAGTACTGAGCAAAGGGTCTGAATACTTAGGACCATGTGATATTTCAGTTTTTCTTTTTTAATAAATCTGCAAAAATGTCAACAATTCTGTGTTTTTCTGTCAATATGGGGTGCTGTGTGTACATTAATGAGGAAAAAAATGAACTTTTAGCATTTTAGCAAATGGCTGCAATATAACAAAGAGTGAAAAATTTTAGGTGGTTCTGAATACTTTCCGTCCTCACTGTATAACCCCAGCCACAATTTTGGTCTCACCTGACCAGAGCACCTTCTTCCACATGTTTTCTGTGTCCCCCACATTGCTTCTCCCAACCTGCAAACAGGACTTCTTATGGCTTTCTTTCAACAATGGCTTTCTTCTTGCCACTCTTCCATACAGGCCAGATTTGTGGAGAGCACGACTAATAGTTGTCCTGTGGACATATTCTCCCACCTGAGCTGTGGATCTCTGCAGCTCCTCCAGAGTTACCATGGGCCTCTTGGCTGCTTCTCTGATGAATGCTCTCCTTGCCCGGCCAGTCAGTTTAGGTGGACGGCCATGTCTTGGTAGGTTTGCAGTTGTGCCATACTCTTTCCATTTTCGGATGATGGATTGAACAGAGCTCCGTGAGATGTTCAAAGCTTAGGATTTTTTTTTATAACCTAACCCTGCTTTATACTTCTCCACAACTTTATCCCTGACCTTTCTGATGTGTTCCTTGGCCTTCATGATGCTGTTTGTTCACTAAGGTTCTCTAACAAAGCTCTGAGGGCTTCACAGAACAGCTTTAATTTATGCTGGGATTAAATTACACACAGGTGGACTCTATTTACTAATTAGGTGACTTTTGAAGGCAGTTGGCTTCACTAGATTTTAGTTAGGGGTATCAGAGTAAAGGGGGCTGAATACAAATGCACGCCACACTTTTCACATATTTATTTGTAAAAAAATGTTGAAAACCATTTATCATTTTCCTTCCACTTGATGTCCCACTTTGTGTTGGTCTATCACAGTGATGGCGAACCTTGGCACCCCAGATGTTTTGAAACTACATTTCTCATGATGCTCAACTACACTGCAGAGTGCATGAGCATCATGGGAAATGTAGTTCCAAAACATCTGGGGTGCCCAGGTTGGCCATCACTGGTCTATCACATTAATAAAAAAACATTTATGTTTTTGGTTGTAACATGATTAAATGTGGAAAATATCAAGGGGTGTGAATACTTTTTCAAAGCACTGTATACATTTTTAACTCTGTATGATAAAATGTACTCTTTTATATAACATTGTAGTGATTGATGCCCCAAAAAGTCCCCATTTAGAGGGTTTGTTAGGGATGTGGTCCCATCACTTTTTTTTTCCTCAACGACAGACTTTTCTATGTGTGCTGTGGGAGACCAGATATAACGAATGCAGGCTCCTGGGCTTAGTAACACTATAGCCCACCAAAAGGGGACATATAAAAGACGTTCATTGTCAGAGTTTGCAATCACCGATGGCAGACGAAAAACATAACTTTATGATTTAAATGAATACGAGCAACTTGTGCAAACATTATTTAAAAAAAACAATAAACGAACCAATTACAGCTTATAGGTTTTAAACACGATACTAATTGGGAGAGAAAGGCATCCCAGTAACAGATCAATTAAACGAGCTGTATTGCAAATGACACATTTGAGACAACGGTAAATGGGGGGGGGGGATTTGAGGAGTCTGGTCGAGTTCCAGCAGTCATCTCGTACGGTCGGTGAAAGCTGAAGTCCCCACGGTGTAATATAGGCATTCGGTCCAGCTCTGTCAGTGATATGAAGTACAATGGAGGCCTTATCAGCAGACTCCTGGTGCTCCACTCCTTTCAAATTGATTGTTTTAACGTGACGCCGGCGGACAATGAAGTCTTGGTGGGGAACATCTCTCTCGGTGAGATTGTGAATACGCCCTGTCATCTCACTGCACAATACCCTGGAAATCAATGCCGATTTCTCTGGGAAATAGAGTCATCGCCATCACAAAGGAGGTGTCATCGAATGGTTCCACGACTTCCAATAGGTGGGAATGAAGAACAAACGAAAATAAAAAAAAAGCGGATGGACTGGATTGACACTTGGCTGGGTTTGACGGATGTGGGTCCGTCCCTCTTGTCTTATAGCCTCAAAGCAAAGATTTATTTTCCAACAATGAAAAAAAATTAGCGGTATAGAAATGTCATAATTTGATGTGGCAGGATCATGCGTGAAGTGCTGGTCGCCATCCAAGTTTTCACCTGTGCTAATAAAAAATATTAACAAGGAACTGATTAACATGAAGTGTCAGTATAGTTTGAATAGAGTGGGAAAAGGCTAAAAATATTTTTTTTAAATATCTACTGTATATATTCAAACCTTTTTTTTA
The DNA here is from genome assembly GCA_037952835.1 of Lithobates septentrionalis. Taxonomy (NCBI): domain Eukaryota; kingdom Metazoa; phylum Chordata; class Amphibia; order Anura; family Ranidae; genus Lithobates; species Lithobates septentrionalis. The sequence continues at coordinate 1,664,786 of JBBDGP010000364.1, forward strand.
CATTTAAAAAAAGGTTTGACTATATACAATAGATATTAAAAAATATATATTAAATTATTAAAATATTAAATATCTACTGTATATTAGATATTAAAAAAATATATATTAAATTATTAAAATATTAAATATCTACTGTATATAATCAAACCTTTTTTTACATTTAAAAAAAAAGGTTTGACTATATACAGTAGAAATTTAAAAAAATATATATCTATTTTTTTTTAGCCTTTTCCCACTCTAAAAAATATATATCTATTTTTTTTTAGCCTTTTCCCACTCTATTCATACTATACTGACACTTCATGAAGTGTCAGTATAGTTTGAATAGAGTGGGAAAAGGCTAAAAAAAAATCATATTTTTTTTAAATATCTACTGTATATAGTCAAACCTTTTTTACATTAAAAAAAATGGCTAGAGTAAGAAATTATTAATTTATTAATTTTTTTAAATTATTGAAGAAGGTTATGTTTAGTTTTTGTTGCCTGCGTCCCCATTGGAAGATTTGCCCCCCCCCCCCCCCGAACATCCCTGATATCACTCAAAGCTTAAAATAAAAAAATATATTTTAAAAGTTATTCTGACATTAAAAAATATTTTGGACCATTTTCTAAAATTGTTTAAAATGTATTTTAAAAGTTATTCTGACATTAAACTATATTTTTGCTCATTTTTTTTTTCATCTTCTGGCTAAAGTAGAAAATTATAAAATGATTATAGATCTTTAAGTTTAATTTTTGTTGTCTGTGTCCCCATTGGGAGATTTGGTCTCTAAAGTATCGTTGATAGGGGGTTCTTCCTACTCAAACTTAAAAAAATAAATATTTTAAAAGTTTTTCTGACATTAAAGTATAGTTTTGCCCTTGTTTTTTTATTTTTTTGTCTTTTGGCTGGAGTAGGACATTATTAAATTATTATAGAACTTTATGTTAAATGTTTGCTGTATGTGTCCTCATTAGAAGATTTGGCCCCCAGGAAACCCATGATAAGGAACTCTTCCAGAAGTGCTGGTCGCCATCCAAGTTTTCACCTGTGCTAATAGAAAATATTAACAAGGAACTGATTAACATGAAGTGTCAGTATAGTTTGAATAGAGTGGGAAAAGGCTAAAAAAAAATCATATTTTTTTAAATATCTACTGTATATAGTCAAACCTTTTTTACATTAAAAATAAAAATTGGCTAGAGTAAGAAATTATTAATGTATTACATTTTTTACATTATTGAAGAACGTTATGTTTAGTTTTTGTTGCCTATGTTCCCATTGGAAGATTTGCCCCCCCAGAACATCCCTGATATCACTCAAAGCTTAAAATAAAAAAATATATTTTAAAAGTTATTCTGACATAAAAAAATATTTTGGACCATTTTCTAAAATTGTTTAAAATGTATTTTAAAAGTTATTCTGACATTAAACTATATTTTTGCTCATTTTTTTTTTCATCTTCTGGCTAAAGTAGAAAATTATAAAATGATTATAGATCTTTAAGTTTAATTTTTGTTGTCTGTGTCCCCATTGGGAGATTTGGTCTCTAGAGTATCGTTGATAGGGGGTTCTTCCTACTCAAACTTAAAAAAATAAATATTTTAAAAGTTTTTCTGACATTAAAGTATAGTTTTGCCCTTTTTTTTAAATTTTTTTGTCTTTTGGCTGGAGTAAGACATTATTAAATTATTATAGAACTTTATGTTCACTTTCTGCTGTATGTGTCCCCATTAGAAGATTTGGCCCCCAGAGCACCCCTGATAGGGGGTTCTTCCTACTCAAACTTGAAAAAAATATATATTTTAAAAGTTATTGACATTAAAGTATATTTTTGCTCATTTTTTTTTTCATCTTCCGGCTAGAGTACAAAATTATTAAATTATTATAGATCTTTAAGTTTAATTTTTGTTGTCTGTGTCCCCATTGGAAAATTTGGCCTCCAGAGCACCCCTAATAGAGGGTTCTTCCTACTCAAACTTAAAAAAAATATATATATATTTTAAAAGTTATTCTGACATTAAAGTATAGTTTTGCCCTTTTTTTTATTTTTTTGTCTTTTGGCTGGAGTAGGACATTATTAAATTATTATAGAACTTTATGTTAAATGTTTGCTGTATGTGTCCCCATTAGAAGATTTGGCCCCCAGGACACCCATGATAAGGAACTCTTCCAGAAGTGCTGGTCGCCATCCAAGTTTTCACCTGTGCTAATAGAAAATATTAACAAGGAACTGATTAGCATGAAGTGTCAGTATAGTTTGAATAGAGTGGGAAAAGGCTAAAAAAAAATCATCTTTTTTTTAAATATCTACCCTATATAGTCAAACCTTTTTTTACATTTAAAAAAAAATGGCTAGAATAGGAAATGATTAATTTAATAAATGTATTAAATTATTGAAGAACTTTATGTTTAGTTTTTGTTGCCTGTGTCCCCATTGGAAGATTTGGCTCCCAGAACACCTCTGATAGTCGACTCTTATTACTCAAAACTTAAAATATTTTAAAAGTTATTCTGACAATAAAAAATATTTTGGACCATTTTCTAAAATTGTTTAAAATTTATTTTAAAATTTATTCTGACATTAAAGTATATTTTGCTAATTTTTTTCATCTTTTGGCTGGAGTAGAAAATTATCAAATTATTATAGATCTTTAAGTTTAATTTTTGTTGCCTGTGTCCCCATTGGAAGATTGGGCCTCCAGAGCACCCCTGATAGGGGGTTCTTCCTACTCAAGCTTAATATATATATATATATATATATATATATATATATATATATATATAGAAAAAGAGTCCAAGAGGTTGCTGCACTTAAAAATTTCTTTGCTTTATTTCTCAAATTGTTCAGTAGGGATTTACAAAGCAAGTATAATCCAAAAACACAGGCACGAAATGCCTACACAGTTTCAGACACAGGTAGATTCAGATATGGATGGATGGATGGATTACGTCTCGGGCTAGTCAGCTTACGCCCTTCCTAAGATCCATTGAAGCACATCTGAGGGTTTCAATCCAATCATTCATTTAAATACAGGTTAAGTGAAGTACTTCACATATGGAATCAATATGGCTAATTAGTTCAAATCGCATACCATTTAACATCTATATATGCATATATTTATCTATAACATGCCATTAAAACAAGGATAAGCAACAGGTGTCGAATCTCTCATTCTCTTCACTCTCATTATAGAATATTTGAAATACCTATAAAAACGCAGGGAAATGTTGCATTCATGAGTAAATACAAAAACAAAAAGAAAAAACAAAAAAGATATCCCCATCATGAAGTTATTTTATCTGGCTACTTTCATATACTCATTCCAACAGTTAAACAAATAAATAAAGATCCAAATCAACATTTAAGCCATATGGAGCAATTGTATTCAAAAAATGTATCCAGTATACTTCTCTTTTTCTTAGAATCAATTCACGGTTGCCCCCTCTCCTATTTTTCTCAATACCTTCTAGGACCATATACTTTAGTTGTGATACATTGTGGCCAAATTCCAAAAAGTGTCTCGCCAGCGGTAATTGGGTTAATTTGTCTCGTATTGAGTATTTGTGTCTCGCTATCCTATCTTTGATTTTTTGTGTAGTCTCCCCTACATAGACTAAACCGCATGGGCACTTTATGGCGTAAATTACATATGAAGATTGGCATGTGTAGTAACCCCCGTATGGGGATGTTGAAACCCCTATGTGGATGTGTAAAGTATTTACCTTTAATCATAGAGTTACATTGTATGCATGACAAGCAGGGATACGATCCCAGATTTTTAGGTCCCAGGAAGGTTAGTTTGGCTGCTGCAGCCACAGGTTGATCAGATTTAATCAATCGATCTCGTATCGTTCTACCTTTTCTATAGGAGGACATGGGTGGATTCCAGAATTCCTGTACCATGGGGTAACTGGATCTTAAAAGATTCCAATGTCTTTTGATAATTTGATTAATTTTGTTGGAGAAGGGATGGTACTGCATAATAAAGGGGATTCTCTTCTTTTCTTTTCGGGGTGATCGATTACTATCCGTATTAGGATGATCGATATTAACTAAAGCTTGCGGATATCTTCTACTAATAAGTTTGTTTTTTATTTCATCAAGTCTCTGATCACGGCACAGCGGGTCACTCACCATCCGCTGCACCCTCATCATCTGACTTTTTGGGATGGATGAAAAAACGTTTGGGGGGTGAAAGCTATTAAAATGTAGCAATTGATTGCGATCTGTGGGTTTCACATATAAGTCAGTAGTGATCTGCCCATTGTTCAATTTAAGAAGAGTATCAAGAAAGGAGATCTCATTTTTACCAATTTCAATGTTGAACTTTAATCCAGGTACTAAATAGTTAATGTATTTATCAAATAAGTATAGGCTTTCCATGTTGCCATCCCATATAGCGAAAATATCGTCCACAAATCTGTACCAACATTGGCAATGTTTTAAAAATAGATCATTGACATAAATAAAGGACGTCTCTATCATATTCATAAATGCGTTCGCATATGGGGGTGCAACATTTGAACCCATCGCTGCTCCATTCAGTTGCAAGAAATGAGTATCCCTGAAAAGAAAATAGTTCTCTTCAAGAGTAATTTTCAAAAGGTCAAGCAGAAATGAAATCTGTTCGGTTTTATAGATGCCTGATTGAATTAACAATCGCTGACATGCCTCTATTCCTAAATCATGTGGAATGATAGTAAATAAACTAGAGACGTCCCATGATATCAGGATGGAATCTGATGACAAGTTTATATCTTGAATTTTTGACAAAAAGTCAGTAGTATCTCTTATAAATGATTTAGTGTTTAATAGCAATGGTGTCAAACACTTATCCAGGTATTGTGCTAGATGTGTTGTCACAGATTCCATCCCTGATACAATGGGACGTCCAGGGGGATTTTTAGGGTCTTTATGAATTTTTGGTAACATATACAGTACCGGTGTAACTGGATATTCACATATCAAAAACTCCATAGTTTCATCATCAATGATTTTTTGTTTAACTGCCTTAGTTAGAGTTGTTTTTATCCTTTTTTGCACTTTAAAAACAGGACAGCAATCAAGTCTTTTATAAGTAAGGGTATCACTCAGATGTTTCATTATTTCATTTTCATACATGGATGTGTCCATGACCACAATAGCTCCCCCCTTGTCAGCTGGCTTGATAGTGACAAGGAGTTTAACGCTGCAATCTCATCTCTATTTAGATTGTGGGGTATATGGTCTCTCTTATCTCTGTCACACAAAAAACGTTTTATATCATTTTCCACTTTGTCTATATATACCTCTACAGCAGCACATGAAGTGGGTGGTACTTTAGTGCTTTTTGGTTTTAAACCCATGTTTTTGATCGATAATATTGATAATTCTTTAGTTGTGGCAGTGGGTACACCAGAATAGTATGCTTTAAATCTTAATTGTCTAAAAAATCTATATAAATCCTGTTTAAGTACAAAATCATTCATTTTCTCTTTAGGGCAAAAGCCCAAACCCTTATTCAAAACACTTAGTTCAGTTTTAGACAAAACAATAGAAGAAATGTTATGTACCAGGTTTTCATCTTTTTGTTTTTGTATTTACTCATGAATGCAACATTTCCCTGCGTTTTTATAGGTATTTCAAATATTCTATAATGAGAGTGAAGAGAATGAGAGATTCGACACCTGTTGCTTATCCTTGCTTTAATGGCATGTTATAGATAAATATATGCATATATAGATGTTAAATGGTATGCGATTTGAACTAATTAGCCATATTGATTCCATATGTGAAGTACTTCACTTAACCTGTATTTAAATGAATGATTGGATTGAAACCCTCAGATGTGCTTCAATGGATCTTAGGAAGGGCGTAAGCTGACTAGCCCGAGACGTAATCCATCCATCCATCCATCCATATCTGAATCTACCTGTGTCTGAAACTGTGTAGGCATTTCGTGCCTGTGTTTTTGGATTATACTTGCTTTGTAAATCCCTACTGAACAATTTGAGAAATAAAGCAAAGAAATTTTTAAGTGCAGCAACCTCTTGGACTCTTTTTCTATATACAAGGTCGGTGGGAAGACCTGATTGCTGGCACTAAATCGTAAGCAGAGTGCGGTTCTCCTCCACAAGTGAATATATATATATATATATATATATATATATATATATATATATATATATATTAAAAGTTATTCTGACATTAAAGTATAGTTTTGCAATTTTTTTTAATTTTTTTTGTCTTTTGGCTGGAGTAGGACATTATTAAATTATTACATTTATTAAATAATTGCAAAACTTTATGTTTAGTTTTTGCTGTCTGTGTCCCCATTGGAAGATTTGGCCCCCAGAACACCTCTGATAGGGGGCTCTTATCACTCAAATCTTAAAAGAAAAAATATATTTTTAAAAGTTATTCTGACATTAAAAAATATTTTGGACCATTTTCTAAAATTGTTTAAAATATATTTTAAAAGTTATTTTGACATTAAAGTATATTTTTGCTTATTTTTTTTTCATCTTCTGGCTAAAGTAGAAAATTATAAAATGATTATAGATCTTTAAGTTTAATTTTTGTTGTCTCCCCCATTGGGAGATTTTGCCTCTAGAGCACCCTTGATAGGGGGTTCTTCCTACTCAAACTTAAAAAAAATATATATTTTAAAAGTTTTTCTGACATTAAAGTATAGTTTTGCCCTTTTTATTGAATTTTTTTGTCTTTTGGCTAGAGTAAGACATTATTAAATTATTATAGAACTTTATGTTCAATTTTTGCTGTATGTGTCCCCATTAGAAGATTTGGCCCCCAGGACACCCATGATAAGGGACTTTTCCAGAAGTGCTGGTCTTCATCCAAGTTTTCACCTGTTCTAATAAAAATTATTAACAAAGAAAGTGATTAACGTGAAGTGCCGGTGTTCAAATACAGTAAGTATCGTTTGGATAGAGTGGGAGAAGCCTGAAAAAAATAAGTATCTGTATAGTCAACCCTTTTTTTGGGGGGGGGGGGGGGGGGCTGGAGTAGGAAATTATTAATTTATTACATTTATTAAATTATTGAAGAACTTTATGTTTAGTGTTTTTGCCGTCTGTGTCCCCAGTGGAATATTTGACCTCCAGAACACCCCTGATAGGGGATTCTTATCACTCAAAACTTAAAAGAAAAAATATATTTTAAAAGTTATTCTGACATTAAAAAATAGTTTGGACCATTTTCTAAAATTGTTTAAAATATATTTTAAAAGTTATTATGACATTAAAGTATATTTTTGCTCATTTTTTTTTCATCTTCTGGCTAGAGTAGAAAATTATTAACAAAGGAAGTCATTAACGTGAAGTGCCAGTGTTCAAATACAGTAAGTATCGTTTGGATAGAGTGGAGAAGGCTGAAAAAAAAGAAGTATCTGTACAGTCAAACCTTTTTTTTTTTTTTGGGCTGGAGTAGGAAATTATTAATTTATTACATTTATTAAATTATTGAAGAGCTTTATGTTTAGTTTTTGCCGTCTGTGTCCCCATTCGAAGATTTGGCCTCCAGAACACCCCTGATAGGGGGTTCTTCCCACTCAAACCTAATAAAAAATATATATATTTTAAAAGTTATTCGAGCATTAAAGTATATTTTTGCCCATTTTTTTTTTCGTTTTTTGGCTACAGTAGGAAATTATTCAATTATTATAGAACTTAATTTTTTATTTTTTCTGTATGCGTCCCTAATTGAAAACTGTGGCCCCCAAGACACCCCTGATAAGGGACTCTCCCAGCTCTTAAAGTAGAACTATAGACTAGACATGTGCGCTGTCAATAAATTTGTTTTGTTCCGTTCCGTTCTGTATTAGCCGTTAATTCATATTTCGTAATTCGTGTCCGAAATTCAATTTGGATCCATACGAAATACGAATTTTCGTTAGGTTCGTTAACTTTTTGTAACAATTACGAACGTTCGTTATGATGAGTTTAAAAAGCAAAAAATACCTTTCTCAATATGGCAGTCGTCGGACTCATTATGCTCATCATGAGGGGCTCCCACCATCCGTGTGCTGTGCTGACTTCCTCCGGGGGCTGTACCCCTGCTGTGCTCATTATAAGGGGCTTCCACCATCCCTGTGCTGTGCTCATTATGAGGGGCTCCCACCATCCCTGTGCTGACTTCCTCCTGGGGCTGTACCCCTTCTGTGCTCATTATGAGGGGCTCCCACCATCCTTGTGCTGTGCTCATTATGAGGGGCCCCCACCATCCCTGTGCTGTGCTCATTATGAGGGGCTCCCAACCTCCCACCATCCCTGTGCTGTGCTGACTTCCTCCTGGGGCTGTACCCCTGCTGTGCTCATTATGAGGGGCTCCCACCATCCCTGTGCTGACTTCCTCCTGGGGCTGTACCCCTTCTGTGCTCATTATGAGGGGCTCCCACCATCCTTGTGCTGTGCTCATTATGAGGGGCCCCCACCATCCCTGTGCTGTGCTCATTATGAGGGGCTCCCAACCTCCCACCATCCCTGTGCTGTGCTGACTTCCTCCTGGGGCTGTACCCCTGCTGTGCTCATTATGAGGGGCTCCCACCATCCCTGTGCTGACTTCCTGGGTTTGTACCCCTGCTGTGCTTATTATGAGGGGCTTCCACCACCCCTGTGCTGTGCTCATTATGAGGAGCTCCCACCATCCCTGTGCTGTGCTTATTATGAGGGGCTTCCACCATCCCTGTGCTGTGCTGACTTCCTGGGTTTTTAACTTCATCATAAAGAATAATCGTTATTATTATGACAATAATGAAACGATATTAACGAACATTCTTATTTTATCCGATTCTGAATCTCCCATCGACTACCAGTACCAGTCTCTCACTCCCATATTAAAAAAGGTCATTTTCCCAACCCTCACTCAGCAGCAGAAGAAAACCTCTGATTGGTCAACAAAACACCAGTCACGGAATTTGGATCCGAAATTCGTCAACAAAATTTCGTATTTCGCATACAATTCAGAAGCATAGAAATTCGTATTTCGGATGCTTCCGAATGAAAGAATTTTCGATTCGTACAAAACGAACTGCACATGTCTACTATATTTTTTTTCATTTTGGATAGAGTAAGGGAAGGTTTATTTTTACCATCTCTGCCCCATTGGGGAAATTTACCATCACTTCCTGTCCCATAACCAAACAGGAAGTGATAGGGAATCCCTGCAAATTAAGGGAATTCTTAGGGACCCCCTCGTCACCAGAACTAGTGTCCTCATTGGAACATTTTTGCTGTATTACTTTTCTGGGGACAACCCAAAATTGGGTTGGTATGATAATGGTAAACAAGACAAATAGAGAGAGCGAATCTCCATAACAGGGGTGCAATCCATTTCCACTACAAAACAAACAAAAAAAAAGTTTTACCTTTAGTTACACTTTAAGCTTAATAAATAGATATATTTTAAAAGTTATTCTAACATTAACCGCTTGCCGACCGGCTCACGCCGATATACGTCGGCAGAAGGCCACGTACAGGCAAATTCACCTACCTGTACATTGCCCTTTAAAAAGTGGTTTGCAGGTGCGCGTACGCCCGCCGCGACCCCCGTGAGTGTGACTCAATGTCCACAGGGATACCCGCAATCATCCCACGGAGAGGAAGAACGGGGAAATGCTGATGTAAACAAGCATTTCCCCGTTCTTCCTAGTGACAGAACACTGATCACAGCTCCCTGTAATCAGGAGCAGTGATCAGTGTCGTGTCACACATAGCCACGCCCCCCCCCACCACAGTTAGAATCACTCCCTAGGACACACTTAACCCCTACACTGCCCCCTAGTGGTTAACCCCTTCACTGCCAGTCACATTTACACAGGAATCAATGCATTTTTAATTGCACTGATCGCTGTATAAATGTGATTGGTCCCAAAATCATGCCCAAAGTGTCTGATCTGTCCACCATAATGTCGCAGTCACGATAAAAATCACTGATCGCCGCCATTACTAGTAAAAAAAAAATATTAATAAAAATGCCATAAAACTATCCCCTATTTTGTAGACGCTATAACTTTTGCGCAAACCAATCAATGAACGCTTATTGCGATTTTTTTTTAACCAAAAATATGTAGAAGAATATGTATTGGCCTAAACTGAGGAAAAATAATGTTTTTTTTATATATATTTTTGGGGGATTTTTATTATAGCAAAAAGGAAAAAAAATGTGTTTTTTTTTCAAAATTGTGGCAAACTGGTGGCCCTCCAGCTGTTGCGAAACTACAAGTCCCATGATGCATTGCGAGGCTGACAGTTACAAGCATGACTCCCACAGGCAGAGGCATGATGGGACTTGTAGTTTCGCAACAGCTGGAGGGCCGCCAGTTTGAGACCCCTGCTTTAGTGGTCAGTGGTAAAAGAATTCCTTACATTGGTGGTCAGTAGTAGTAGGACTTTATTACTTTGATGGTCAGTGGGGGAAGGTCTCCTTTACATTGGCGGTCAATGGGACAAGGAGTCTGTTAATTCATTGGTCAATGAGAAAAGAAGTCTGTTACATTGATGACCAGTAGGGGTCTGTAGGAGAAATAATCCTTTTACATTAGTGGTCAGTAGGAGAAGGACTTCTTTTCGTTGGTGGTCAGTAGGAGAAGGACTCTATTACTTTGGTGGTCAGTGATAAAATGACTCTACTACTTTGGTGGTCAGTAGGAGAAGGATTATATTACTTTGGAGGTCAGTAGGAAAATGATTCTTTTACTTTGGTGGTCAGTAGGACAAGGATTCTATTATTTTGGCGGTCAGTAGGAGAAAGACTCTATTGCTTTGGTGGTGAGTGGGAGAAGGATCCTATTACTTTGGTGGTCAGTAGTAGAAGGACTCTATTACTTTGGTGGTGAGTGGGAGAAGGATCCTATTACTTTGGTGGTCAGTAGTAGAAGGACTCTATTACTTTGGTGGTCAGTAGGAGAAGGACTCTATTACTTTGGTGGTCAGTAGGAGAAGGACTCTATTACTTTAGTGGTCAATGGGAGAAGGACTCTATTACTTTTGTGGTCAGAAGGAGAAATAATCCTTTAAATTAGCGGTCAATAGAAGAAGGACTTCTCTTCATCGGTGGTCAGTAGGAGAAGGACTCTATTACTTTGGTGGTCAGTAAGAGAAATAATCCTTTTACATTAGCGGTCAGTAGGAGAAGGACTTCTGTTCATTGGTGGTCAGTAGGAGAAGGACTCTATTACTTTGGTGGTCAGTAAGAGAAATAATCCTTTTACATTAGCGGTCAGTAGGAGAAGGACTTCTTTTCATTGGTGGTCAGTAGGAGAAGGACTCTATTACTTTGGTGGCCAGTGGGAAAATGACTCTAATGCTGTGTACACAAGATTAGACTTTCCGCCAACAAACTGTGGATTTTTTACCGAAGCATGTTGGCTCAAACTTGTCTTGCATACACATGGTCACACAAATCTTGGCCCAAAATTCCAAACGTGAGAACGCGGTGACGTACAAGACGTACAACGAGCTGAGAAAAGGGAAGTTCAATAGCCAGTGCGGCTCCTTCTGCTTGAGTCTGAGCATGCGTGAACTTTTGTGCAATGGACTTGTGTACACACGATCGGAATTTCAGACAACAAAGTGAAGTTGGCAGAAAATTTGAGAACCTGCTCTCAAACATTTGTGTGGGGAAATTCCGACAGCAAATGGTAGATGGAGCATACAGATTGTCGGACTTTCCGACAACAAGCTCACATCGAACATTTCCCGTCGGAAAGTCCGACCATGTGTATGCAGCACACTACTTTGGTGGTCAGTGGGAGAAGGACTCTATTACTGTGATGGTCAGTAGGAGAAGGACTTCTTTTCATTGGTTGGTCAGTAGAAGGACTCTATTACTTCGGTGGTCAGTGGGAGAATGACTATATTACTTCGGTGGTCAGTAGGAGAATGACTCTATTACTTTGGTGGTCATTCAGTGGGAGAAGGACTTCTTTTCATTGATGGTCAGTACGAGGAGGACTCTATTACTTCGGTGGTCAGTAGGAGAAGGACTCTAATACTTTGGTGGTCAGTGGGAGAAGAACTTGTTTTCGTTTTTGGACAGTGGGAACAATGCCTTACAGGAAGACATTGACTTTAGTTTAAAGCAGAACTAAAACTCTATGTAAAAAAAAAAAACAAACAAAAAAAACCCTAAGAGCAGGCAGGGTCTTTGTTGCAGAAAGGACACGCAATTATAAAACAAAATAAATGTAACTGCCTGTTCCCAGTTATCTGCAGAATGTGCATTGAGCTGCAGGGGCTCAGCTCAGTTTACAATCGAGCACAGTGCCTGTGTATCTTGATCACTGAATTGCTGTGCATGTGTTGGAGTGATCTCATCCCGCACTGGCCAATCAAGATGACCAAAACCGGCACTCAGAAGAAGTTGAAGAGAAATTTCCAGCACCAGCGAGGGACCTTGTAGGCATCAGAACGTTAAATTAGAGGTAAATATTGCAGACTTTAGTTCCATTTTAAGGAACCTTTAGGAACCTCTGGAGGAACTCTATGGTTCCACAAAACCCTGGCTGAGAAAAGCTCTTTTAACCCCTCACTGCTCTCTATTCAAAACTGTTGGATTCCAATGTTCATTTGTATTTTATTCAACAGCTACATCTATATCAATATTTAGTAGAGATATAGTAGAGATGGCAGTGTTTATAAGTTTGTAGTTGCTCTATGGTATATATACGTGATCCTGCACAGTGTGGCCGCCCTGTAGCAGGGTGGTCAGAACGTGGTTAAATAGGCTCATATGGGGCGGCAGTAGACATGTGCATAACTAAAAAAATTGTTTTGTTTAGTTTTGATTCATTATTTACATAAATGTGTTTAGTTAAATTAGTTTAATGTGTTTTCTGATTCGAAAACTATTTGAAATTTATTCAAAAACTTTTTGAATAAATTTTGAATAGTTTTTGAATTCGAATCGTTTTCAAATTCAAATAGTTTTCAAGTTTCCAAAGAGAATAAAATAGAATAGAAAATAAAGGAATAGAATAGAAAAAAATAGAATAGAATAGAAAAGACTAACAGAAAATAAAATAATAGAATAGAATAGAATGGAAAGGAATAGAATATAATAAAAAAAGAATAGAATGAAATAGAAAGATTATAACCATCTTCTGAAATTTGAATAGAATAGAAAATAATAAAATAAAAAAAAATAGAATAGAATAGAAATAATATAACCATTTTCCAAAATTCACATAGAATTAATTCAAATTTGAATACAATAGAAAAGAATAGAGTAGAATAGAAAATAACACAATAGTATAGAAAAAAATGAATAGAATAGAATGAACATAACCATCTTCCTATTCTAATCTATTCTTTTCTATTCTATTCAAATTCTAATTGATTCTATTTGAATTTTGGGAAATTGTTATATTCCCGCTATTCTTTTCTATTCTATTGTCTTTTTAATTATATTATTTTTCTATTTGTTTATTCCATTCTATTTTTTCTATTCTAATATTTTATTTTCTATTCTATTCTTTTCTATTTTATTCTATTCTGTTCTTTTCTATTCAAATTTATTCTATTTGAAATTCGAATTCCGGAAGATGGTTATAGTCTTTCTATCCTATTCATTTGTTTTTTTCTATACTATTCTGTTATTTTCTATTCTATTCAAATCTATTTTTTTCTATTCTATTTAAATTCAAATTGATTCTATTTGAATTTTGGGAAATAGTTATATACTTTCTATTCAATTCTATTCTATTGTTTTTTTTAAATTCTATTCTTTTCTATTCTATTATAGTCTGTTGTGTTTTTTTTTCCATTTTATTCTATTCTATTATTTTCTTATGTATTTGAATTCAAATTTATTCTATTTGAAACTTGAAATTCAGAAGGTGGTCATATTCTTTCTATGTTATTTTATTTTATTCTATTCTATTCTATTCTATTCTATTCTATTTGTTTCTATTACATTCTAGTCTATTATGTTCCTTTATTTTCTATTCTATTTTGTTCTGTTTTACTATATTATATTACCGTATTTATCGGCGTATAACACGCACTTTTTCCCCCTTAAAATCAGGGGAAAGTCGCAGGTGCGTGTTATACGCCGATCCCATGCGATCCCGAGCTGCACAACTTCAAAATCGCCGACCGCGATTTGAAAATGGCACCGCCGGCGCCGAAATACACAGAGCCGGTCCTCGGCTCTTTCCGGCGGCTCTGGTTCACTTTCGGCTCCACTCGTAGTCCCGAGCAGAGCTATCCGAACCTACTCGGCTAGGTTCGGATAGCTCCGCTTGGGACTACGAGTGGAGCCGAAAGTGAACGAGAGCCGCCGGAAAGAGCCGAGGACCGGCTCTGTGTATTTCGGCGCCGGCGGCGCCATTTTCAAATCGCGGTCTGCGATTTTGAAGACAGGGGATCGAAGGCTGCACTGGGGAAGGCTGCACTGGGCAAGGCTGCACTGGGGAAGGCTGCACTGAAAAGGCTGCACTGGGGAAGGCTGCACTGGGGAAGGCTGCACTGACATGGCTGCACTGACAAGGCTGCACTGACATGGCTGCACTGACAAGGCTGCACTGACATGGCTGCACTGACAAGGCTGCACTGACAAGGCTGCACTGACATGGCTGCACTGACAAGGCTGCACTGACATGGCTGCACTGACAAGGCTGCACTGACAAGGCTGCACTGACATGGCTGCACTGACAAGGCTGCACTGACAAGGCTGCACTGACATGGCTGCACTGACAAGGCTGCACTGACATGGCTGCACTGACATGGCTGCACTGACAAGGCTGCACTGACATGGCTGCACTGACAAGGCTGCACTGACATGGCTGCACTGACAAGGCTGCACTGACGAGGCTGCACTGACATGGCTGCACTGACAAGGCTGCACTGGGGAAGGCTGCACTGACAAGGTTGCACTGACAAGGCTGCACTGGGGCAAGGTTGCACTGAGAAGGCTGCAATGATGGGCATTTCAATGTAAGTTTTTTTCCCTTCAACTTCCCTCCTAAAAGTTTTTTTTCCTTAAAATTCCCTCCTAAATTGGGGTGCGTGTTATACGCCGGTGCGTGTTATACGCCGATAAATACGGTATATTCTTTTTTTTTCTGTTATACTCTTTCTAGTCTATTATTTTTATTTCTATTATATTCCTTTTTATTTTGTTTTATTCTCTTTGGAAAATGGAAAACTATTCAAATTGGAAAACTATTCGAATTCGAAAACTATTCGAATTCGAAAACTTTTCGAACTCGAATTTGAAAACTATTCGAATTCAAAAAGTGTTCAAAAACTATTTGAATTTGCATTTCGTCCGGATTTTTTTTTTGTTATTTCGGATTAGTTTAAATTCGGTACTATTTTAATTCGGATACACCAGAATTTCCGAAAAATTAAAATTTGCCTGAATTTCAATTCAGGACGAAATGAACCGCAGATGTCTAGGCAGCAGCAACCAATAAGATAGCTTCCCCAGTGACCCAGGAAACCATAGAGCAGGGATATCCAATTAGCGGACCTCCAGCTGTTGCAAATCTAGTCCCATCATGCCTCTGCCTCTGGGTGTCATGCTTGTGGCTGTCAGAGTCTTGCTGTGCCTCATGGGACTTGTAGTTCTGCAACAGCTGGAGGTCCGCTAATTGCATATCCTCGCCATAGAGGAACTATGTTCCTTTTGACTTCCTCTCCAACAACAGTGCCACTGCAGAAGATCGCCACCTGCAGTGGAGAAAATAGATTGCACCTGCCTACATGTGTTATAACCTAGGTCAATATACATGTTATAACATGCTGTGAATGAGCCCTAAACATGAAAACAATTGAATTAAGATGTGAAATAAATAGAGAGTTTTTTTGCTATTAGCATTGCATGTATTCACTGCATACGGGTAAAAAATACCATATGTATTATGATAGTAGTTTCTTTTATTGTAGAATAAAAACAAATAACAAGGAAATCACATACAAAAACTTGCACAAAACAAGGGTCATACTGTATCTGTACAAACATCTCTAGGATAGTAAGAAGCATTCCAAAATATGGCCTACGGCTCTTCAGGGGGTTCTTCCTCAAGAACAACCTGTGTATGTTTAATACCATGGCCATAGTTCTTAGTTGAGACTTAGCCAGAAGGTAAAGTACAAGAGTTACTTATCATTAACCAAAAATAAAGTAGAGAAATGCTAACAATAGAAATACATTAAAGAAAATAAAATACTACGAAAATGAAAAAAAAACTATATATAAGGGTACCAAAACAATACCTGCAGAATTGGTGGTATCTCACAAGCTATGGGTCTATACACTCACAAAGCCATAGGCTGACCAAAACTCCCATTTTTGGTTATAAATTGGCATAGTGTCCATAATTGTATGATGAACCCTTTCCATGGCTGAATGGCAGCCATACGTTTCAAAATCTGATCACAAGGGACCCTGGGGGTGCGCCAGTGCAATGCAATTGTCCAGTGGACTGCACTAACCAAGGTATGGGCCAGATTCTGTTTGGGAGAGACTTCTGGTAGGGTCAGCAAAAAAAGGCACATTTGGTATGTCAAGGTCAGTTGCATCCATGTGATCTGGGCAACCTTGGAGGACACCTTTTGCCAGATTGTTTCAATCGCTTCACAGCTCCAGAAAATATGTAAGTGTGTGCCCCTGTCTGGACATTCTCTGAAACAGGACTCTGAGACCATGGGATAAAACCTGTGCAGTTTTGAAGGTGTATAATACCACCTAGTGTAGAGCTTAACTACTGTTTCCTTCACTGCCATGGATTCCGTGCATTTGTGCATATTAGTAAGCATATCCACCCAGTCTTCAGGGGAAATTTCCTGACTCGTCTCCTCCTCCCAACCCAGCATCGCTGAAGATTTGGCAGGGAGATTCATCTCATTGAGATAACAGTACATAATGGAGATTGTACCCTTCTCCCTGGAGGAGGAGGACATACACATATATGCTCAAAAGTAGAACCTGTGCTGGGCGCATCAAGGGGGTATTGAGTGGCAAAAAAATGCCTGACCTGAAAGTACTTGTAGAAATCTGTATTTAAGAAAAGCATAATTTGACTGGAGGGAGGAGAAAGAGACATTGTCACTCTTAACCCACTGGGAGAAGTCTCGGGGGAAGGAAAAAGTGGGAAGGAAGCTGGGGTCTCCGAGAAAGGAAACCAACCTAGGCTTATGGGGGGGGGGGGGTAGTGAACAGTTCTCCTCATATAATGGCTGTAGCGATTGGCCAACCACCAAGTTTAGAGGGGACAGATCTTTAAGGCACACCGACCCTGACCATAGCAAGCCCGGGAGGTAGTAAAGGTTGATGGAGATCCACTCAAAGTGAAGCCAAGGGATGTGGGCCAGCGGGGCATGCCACTGTGCCAGTTGTACCAACCTGGTGGAGAGATAAAAATAGCCAGAGATTTGGCAAGCCCAGCCCACCCATAGCCCGCGGTCTGTACACCATCATCTTACTCAAGTGAGGCTTATTTGTGTGCCATATAAATCTGTTCACCTCACCCTGTATCATCTCAATAGTTTGACAAGAGACATACATGGGGAGAGCTCTAAAATAAAAAAGCAGTTTTGGAAAAATGGACATCTTTACCGCCTGAACTCTGCCTAAAAAAAGATGTGGTATGGGACCCATGTGTGCAATAATTGCCTGATGCCTGAGAATGATGGTGGGTAATTAGAGTAGTACATCTTACGAAGGGATGGAGCCAATTTAATACCCATGTATGATAGTGTTTCCCTGCTCCAGGCAAAACCAAACTTGGATGGATACCAGATATTGAGGCCTGAGGGAAGTTGATCGGGCGAGCTGTGCATTTTGAGAGGTTGACCAGCAGTCCCGAAATGTCCTGAAAGATGCTTAAGGCTGAAACCAGGTTGGGCAGGGAAGAGACGGGGTCTGTTAAGAACAATAGGACATCATCGGCATACATGCTGAGTTTAAATTCCTGGTTACCCTTCTCATATCCTCTGATATTGGGGTCCAGGCAGATAGAGCAGGCCAAGGGTTCAATAGCCATGGCAAAGAAAATAGGGAAAAGGGGACATCCCTGTCTCGTTCCTCTCCCCAAAGTGAAATTGTCTGAATTGCAGCCTGGGAGTCTTATTCTGGTACGTGGATGGTGATATAGGGCCCTGAAGCCGTGTGATAATTAGTTCAAGATAGGGCAAGAGTACGCTATCAAAAGCTTTATGGATATCAAGGTTCAACAATAAAACTTTACGGGAGAAAAGATCAGCGCCTTGGATAACATGTGTGGCTAACTGAATATTATCAGTGATCTGCCTGGTTGTGATAAAACTCGTTTGGTCTGGGGAGATCAGTGAAGTGAGAATGTTGGGCAGTCTATCTGCCAAAAGGCGACCAAATATTTTTAAATCATTGTTGATAACCGAGATCGGTCGATAATTTTGTGGGAGGAAATGGTCTTTATTTGGTTTGGGTATAAGGGACATGTTTGCCATAAGCATATCATCAGGGAAGGTGTTACCTTTGAGGATGTAAATAAAAAGTTTTAGATTAGGAATAAGTTGGCTGTAAATATTTTTTTATAATAAAGGGCCTAAAATCCATCTTTTAGATGTTTTCAGGGATGTTATTATGGAACAAATTTCCATGCCAGGGGCATTTAGGGTCTGCATCTGCTCCTCTGACAATGTCAGGAGAGGCAGAACATTGAGCCAGGATTTAGCAGAGGAACAAGGCATGAAGGTGGGGGGGGGGGGGGGGGGTGGGAGATCCTGATAAAATTTAGAAAAAATCTGGAGTACTTCTGTGGGATGGGAGACAGTATTCCCAGAAGCATTCCTAGGTTTATAAGAATGAGGGTGCTGAATAGACTGGTTAAGCTTTTTCGCAAACATGTCAGAAGCCGAGTTGCTATGCAATAGGAATCTAGCCCTGGACCATCTCAAAGACTTCTCAGTCTGCTCAGAGAGAATCGTATTCAGAGCCAATCTCTTCTGGTTTATCTGCCTTAACAGAACAGGGGAGTGATTTTGGCTGTGTAGATGGTTGAGTTTATCTAGTTCCTGTGCAAGTTTGGTAATATCTGCTAATTTGCGTCTTTTCTTGGCCGAAGCTAATTGAATCAGGTGGCCCTTAATCACTGCTTTGTGGGCAGCCCAAAGTGAGGTAGGGGGATATCACCTGTGTTGTTGATACAAAAATACTCGTCTATGTGGTCAGGTAAATTGGTTACTATTTCTGGATCTGTGAGAAGAGATTTGTTAATTCTCCATCCTGCTGTAGCAGGCGAGAGACTTATATGTGAAATGTTAAGAGAGACAATGTGGTGATCAGACCAGGGGCAGGGATGTATTCCCGCCATGGTAAAGTTTGCGAGAAGGCCTGGAGTGCAGTATAGATAGTCTAGCCTGGAGTAGCCATCGTGAGGATGCGAGTAGAAGGTGCACTCTCAGGCTCCCACATTGTGAGCTTGCCATGTATCTAGGAGCTGATGTGAACTGAGCAGGCTGTTCAGGGTCTTAGGAAAGGCATTCACTATACTCACAACTCGACTTCTGTCCAGAACAGAGTGTGCCACCAAGTTAAAGTCTCCTCCAATCAGAAGGTGAGGAGAGAGGTATTTATCCAGCATCTGAAAAAAATTATTTAAATGCTTGTGAGTCGTTAGGAGCATATACATTGGCTATCGTAACTGCCTTACCCTGCAGGGATCCTTGGATAATTAGAAACCTGCTCATTGGATCTTTATACACATGCTGCACATCTATTGAGACTGTATTCTTAATATAAATTGCCACTCCCCGAGACTTGGACACAAAGGTGGTGAAGTAGCTCTGCCTAAATGACCTGTCAAAGTAATTAGGGTGATTCGATTCTGAGAAGTGCGTCTCCTGTAGGAGTAAAATATCAGCCCCCCAGGTGTTTATTTGCTCTGAAGGCCTTCTTTCTCTTATGGGGTGAGTTAAAGGCCCTACCATTATGAGATATTACCTTTAAACACATAGTAAATCTGAGGGAATGTCATCAGGCCCCTAAGAGGGATCAGGTCTCGGGGAACAAACAAATGCAGAAAATCACAATCTGAAGTGAGAATAGGCTCAAGTAAATATAAATCAATAATATATATGGGCAGCAATCCATACTTTTGATAAGGTTGGAGAATAATACCCTTAAAAAAAATAGCATTAAAATAAAACATAAAATTGAACACCAAAAAAAGGAAAGCATGAGCCCAAAGTCAAATGGAGTCGGGGGGGGGTGTGTGTGTAAGGATCTTCTCCGACTAGAGTGAATAGTAATATATTAGGACTATAAAGTCCAAACCTCTTTCTAACCATATAGGGATACCCACCAAACTGGAACAGAAAGGTCTTAGGAGACCTTTTTTGGGGCCTAATCACTAAAAATATGGGGGCCTAAACAAATGTTCCAAAACAGTTGGAAAGCAGCCTAGACCCTAGGCTGTCGTGAAGTAAGAGTAGGTGGTCAACCAACCGGGCACTGCCAGACTCGGATGCAGCGGGGAATAATACATTTTTAGAGAAACAAAGGAAGGAGGGGGGGGGAATAAAAAAAGAAAAAGAAAAAATTTATATATAGGGGCCCCCTTCTTTTTAGATTATGGTGGCATGCCAACGGGCAAAGTACTTATCTGAAAAGATGGGTCCTGGAACAGTTCAGAATGGATAGTGACTGTATCAGGTGGACGGGTCTCTGAAATCTTGGCGTTGTCTTCTGCAGTCTCTTCGTTGGCAAGGAGTTGCCCAGATGGCCGACGGGCGTGGAGTGGAAGGCATCCTGGGTAGGTTTTCTTGCGCCAAAAGGCCTAGCTAAGGAGATCTTTGCCCTCATGGACCGTAGTGTTGTTCTATGTGGTGCCATTGTGGGTAACCTGAAGTTTGAAGGGGAAACCCCACCTGTACCGTATCCTCACAGCTTGAAGAACAGTGGTGATCTCCTTCATCTTGTGGCATTTATCCAGCATGGCGGGGGATAGGTCTAGGTATATTTGGATCTTGGTCCCATCTAACAGAATGTTAGGTGTGTTGCGAGAGGCTGAGTATCTCAACCCTTAATGAGATAGTCTTTGAGGCACAATACTATGTCTCTTGGTGGCTTAACATCTGGTGGGTTTTAGCACAGCGCCCTGTAAATCCTATCACAGGCAAAAGAGGCAGCAGGGGTCTCTGGAGCAAGGGTTGAAAGAATCTCTGAGCCGCAAGGGATCAGATCAGTGACTGATCAGGTACCCTCCTCACTCTCAGGTTATTTTGCCTGTTTCTATTGTCAAGATCCTCCAGGTGGATTTGTAATTGACTCACTGTATCTGACAGTGACTCGTGGTCCCTGCTAAGGTCAGTGTAAGCCAGTTGTAGCTCATTGTGCTTGGTCTCAAGGAGATCCATTCTGCCCCCCGTTTCTGTCTGAAACATATCAGCCAGTTTTGCATACATGGCAGATAAGCTATCTTCTAAGTCTGCTTTTGTGAGCTGGACCGGGTACTCACTGTCTCCAAAGGAGTGAGCCGGAGAGGCCGCGGGGCTCTGGTGGGTTGTCTGTGCACACGGCAACTGGGCACCATCTTGAGGCATCCTGACCTACTCCTGGACCCGGTGAAGATAGTTCATAAGTGATCTTTGCGCTGGCTTCCTGCGATGGTTCCTGGATGCACCAGGAGTTCCCCCAGGGGTGCGGGTATGTCAGGAAACAACATAAAGGCTCGATGGCCCTGGGGAGGCTGCAGAAATCCCTGCTGCACTCAGAGCCCTGCCTAAAAACGTCCGTCCAGCGCATGCTAGTAGTCCTTTAATGAAAACTTGCTTTAGAAAATAGTAACTATTTTAACCGCTGTCCACCGGGACCCGCTAATCGTTCACAAGGCAGACAGAACAGTAGACATGTGCTATTTGTTTGGTTCCGAATTCGCTTTTTAACGAATTTTGACAAATTTGTTAATTTGGAAACATCCGAATTAATGAAAACCTGTTTAACAAATTTTAATTCAATTTTAATATTCAAAAATTGGTAAATTGGTAAATTCGAACATTCCAAAAATCTTTCTTAAATTTTTAAATTCAAACTCAAAAATTCGAAAATTCGTAAATTCGAATATTCGAAAATTTGGAAATTCGAAAATTCTGAAATTCGAAAATTCTGAAATTCAAAAATTCAAAGTTTACAAATTTACGAATTTCATTCATAACGAATGACCCGAAAAACGAGAAAAAAAACAAACGAATGAAACGAAAACGAACAAATGTTTTGGCAGTGCCCATGTCTATAGAACAGCGGTTTGCCTATGTAAACAAGGCAGATCACTCTTCTGCCAGAAGGGAAGATGGAGATCCTGTGTTTCCTTAGAAACACCGATCTCTGTCTTCTCCCAGTCAATGTGCCACACCCACAGTTAGAAAGCACTCCCAGGGAACACATTTAACCCTTTATTCACGCCTGATGTTAACCTCTTCCAAACCAGTGTCATTAGTACAGTGACAGTGCATTTGTTTTTATCACTGATCACTGTATTGGTGTCACTGGTCCCCAAAAAGTGTCACTTAGTGTCAGATTTGTCCGCCGCAATGTCGCAGTCTCGCTAAAAATCACTGATTGCCACCAAAAAAACAATTCCATAAATCTATCCCACAGTTTGTAGATGATATAACTTTTGTGCAAACCAATCAGTATACGGTTATTGTTTTTTTTTTTTTTTACTAAAAACATGTAGCAGAATACATATTGGCCTAAATTGATGAAGAAATTAGATTTTTAAAAAAAATTTTATTGGATATGTTTTATAGCAGAAAGTAAAAAATAAATATATATATATTATTTTTTTTTTTCAGAATTGTCGTTCTTTTTTTGTCTATAGCGCAAAAAATAAAAACCGCCGAGGTCATCAAATACCACCAAAAGAAATCTCTATTTGTGGGGGAAAAAAAGCACATCAATTTTATTTGTGTACAGCATCGCACGACCACGCAATTGTCAGTTAAAATAAAGCAGTGCCGCATAACAAAAAATGGGCCAGTCAGGCGCATTACAAAAAAATTGGCCAGTCAGGGAGGGGGGTAAAACCTTCTAGAGCTGAAGTGGTTAAATAAGTAAAAAAAACTGAATGTATGTTTAAAATTGTGTACATTTTAGTATTTCAATTAAAATGTTAATCTTTTTATTTATTTATTATTTATTTTTTTGACAATAAAGTTTTGTTGAAAATGTTAATCTTTTATCACCAGGATTTTTTTTTTTGTATCACACATGTCCCCTATGAAAAGAGTGAAAATTAAAATGTCAGATGTGCAGACATGTTAAAAACTGCTCCAGTTTTCTCAATATATGCAAAATGATAAACTGCCTTACAAATGGGTTTTATGGAGGGATAATAGGTCATCAAACAGAATGACCCCCTTTCTACCATGGCAGTTCACAGACAGCGATTGTCATGTTGGTTCCCCTGACCTGAGATTGGTAGCACATAAGAAAACTACTAGTAAAAGACCACGCTCAAAGCAATGAACAATTGTGCAAAAATCCTAAAAATCATAAATGTGCTCAGTAAACATAAATAAAAATAACACATAACTCAAAAACAATTATATTAAAGTCCATGATAATAGTTAAAGTGCTCAGTGCCAATAAATCCATCCATTTGTAAAGAAGAAGTGCCACCCAGGCAACCAGCGCTGTTCCTCTTCCCGATAGAAGCACACTGCTCTAAAATATGACCTCTTTTGTCAAATATTGTTTATGACAGGTATCTCCATAGGCAACTGTTAGATTTTTTGTCACCCAATGACGTTCTGTAGATACGAGCGATTTGATCTCACCATATATCCAACAGTGCCCCTGCACCTTTAAGAGACTCTGTATATAACTCCCTCACCAGGGACGAAAGTAGAGGAATCTCAAATAGTGTAGTATTATCAAATATCTATTAAAAACTGTTTAAAATTGCACTTACATCAGTAAAAATTTGATCAGGCATATCACAGCATACAAATAGAAACTGAAAATGCCGCTTTGCGCTCCACCTGCACTTCAAATACCGGAAGTGATGTGTCACGGAAGTCCCGCCCAACGTGTTTTGTCAGCAACATGCGACCCCCCTGATGACGTCAAATGTGTCAGAATGAATCAGACCGAGACAGAAGTGCAGTTAAAATCACACTTGTTCAATAATAATAGTAAAAGGTAAACAGAGCAACGTAGTCAAATCATAGCCAGAGTACGGTAACCGGAACGGATAGTCAGACAAGCCAGAGATCAGCGTACTTCAGGACAGGCCAGGTAATCAGGAAACCGGAGAATCAGCATAGTGGAACAGCAAGCAGGATCAGGAACCAGAACTGATGTCAGCCTAGCAAAGTCTTCAACAGGTACACAGGAGAGAGTCTCTGGATGTGTTGACCAAGGCGAAGGCAGAGTGGATCTGTACTGAACAGCTTAAGTAGCCAGCAGGACCGACAAGCAGAATATCATCACCAGGTGAGTCATTGTGGAAAGATTACAGGTGGAAATTGACCGACAGCTGAGCGGCCTGCTCTGAGAAGGAAGGGCTAAGACCAGCCCTGACAAAATGTTGCCTGGGAAATGCGTTGGGCGGGACTTCCTTGACATGTCATTTCCAGTGTTGTATGCTGTAATATGCCTGATCAAATTTTACTATAATTTTGCTATAATGTGGATGGAGGAACTAATGGCCAGTTTATACAAGCGTTACCCGAACTTTGCGCAAGTTTGATTTACCTGGATCAACTTCTCCATGTCTTCCAAACTTCAGTCTTTCCTATGATATTTCTAGGAGCTGGGAGCAGCTGCGGGGGATCACAGGTGAGTTCTTGGTCATGGACCCTGATTTCTTTTTTCCTTCTCTAACTCCCCTCTTTTCTTCTTTCTTCCCTTTTCTTTCTAGGCTCTTGGTGCCATTCATTAAACCTCTACATATGGGGCTGACCTCCAAAGTTGGTCACTTGTTTGGGTCACATCCGGTCTAACTTTTGAGTTTTCCTTGCTCCATTTACTAGGGATGCATAGATACTGATAGGAATATGGAATAATACTGCGCAAACTATTATCAAATATCAAAAAGAAATAAAAACTGAAAAAAGCTGCTACACAAGAATGTGACAAATATTCAAATGAGAAGGTGGATAAAATGTATTATACAGTGAAGGTGCACACACAAAGGATGAACAATCTAATAGGCATTCAATGAAAAATAAATAATGGAGTCCAACATAGTGAAGTAAGTGAAAAAGGAAATGAGTCCAATAACACAAATCAGATCCTAAAAAGGAAAACTCAATAAAAGTCCACAACCATAAGGTAATAATCCTCAGATGAATGGGTATAAAAGGCTGACATATGAAGCATCAAAGATGGTAAATCTTCTCTAGATGGATAAGAATAAATACTCTTACCGAGACTGGTGGACCCGGATGTCAGACACCGAACCAATAGAACATGGATATCCAGATCGATGAATCTCCCAAACGATTGAAGGGACCCGGGATCTCAGATGGTATCTCAAGAGGACCTCGTGGGCATCAACCGAACTGGAAAAGCAGGTAGCCCACTTGGAACGCCACAGCAACTCACATCCGAACACAGTGTACAGAAAACAGAAGGGGAGTTACTAAAACTGGAACAGAAAGAATGTAGTGCTTTCTCTGATGAATCCCCTTTCCCACTGTTTGGGGCATCCGGAAAAAAAACTTGTCCGGAGAAGAAAAGGGGAGCGCTACCATCGGTCCTGTGTCATGCCAACAGTAAAGCATCCTGAGAACATTCATGTGTGGAGTTTCTTATCAGCTAAGGGTGTGGGTTCACTCACAGTTTTGCCTAAGAAAACAGCATTGAAATAGGAAAGGTACAAAACCAACCTCCGAGAGCAACTTCTCCCAACCATCCACAAACAGTTTGGTGAGGAACAATGCCTTTTCCAGCATGATGGAGCACCTTGCCATAAGGCAAAAGTGATAATTAAATGGCTTGGGGATCAAAACATCAACATTTTGAGCCCATGGCCAGCAAACTCCCCAGACCTTAATCCCATTGAGAACTTGTGGTCAATCCTCAAGAGGCGGATGAGGAACAATGCCTTTTCCAGCATGATGGATCACCTTGCCATAAGGCAAAAGTGATAACTAAATGGCTTGGGGAACAAAACATCAAAATTTTGAGTCCATGGCCAGGAAACTCCCCAGACCTTAACCCCATTGAGAACTTGTGGTCAATCCTCAAGAGGTGGGTGAACAAAAAAAAAACCCTCAAATTCTGACAAACTCCAAGCATTGATTATGCAAGAATGGGCCGCCATTAGTCAGGATGTGGCCCAGAAGTTGACTGGCAGCATGCCAGGGCGAATTGCAGAGGTCTTGAAAAAAAGAGTCAACACTGCAAATAGTGACTCTTTGCAGAAACTTCATGTAATTGTCAATAAAAGCCTTTGACACTCATTACATTCTTGTAATTATACTTCAGTATATCATAGTAACATCTGACAAAGAGATCAAAAAAGGAAGAGTTGTCCCTGAAGTTTGTTTGAAGTCAAGTGGGCACCCCATAAACTCCCATCCCTATCCAAGT
Source organism: Lithobates septentrionalis (assembly GCA_037952835.1). NCBI lineage: Eukaryota > Metazoa > Chordata > Amphibia > Anura > Ranidae > Lithobates > Lithobates septentrionalis. The sequence continues at coordinate 1,691,293 of JBBDGP010000364.1, forward strand.
TATATCCCTCAATAAAACAAAAACAAAAAAACAGTCACAGACTGTTCTCTGACTCTGGAGTGACTGTGGAAGTTCGGAGTGCCTGGCTATGCAGGGTGAGGTATCCCAGTTACTAGTGGCCCTTATGTACACTACATTAAGTATAACATTTATAATCATTCTATTATTTAGTACTTTTGTTACTTCTGTTACTTCTGGTTCCTGGTCGGTAGAAAGAAGGGGGAAAAAAAAGAAAAACAAAATAAATGAAATAACATAGAAAGTATATATATAAAAATGCAAAGACTTTAAATATTTGATAACTTGATTTTGCTATTTTAAAGCAATATTGTTGATAAAGTACAACGGGGCGAGAGTGCAATTGGAATAAAAATTCAGATGCTTCCAATCGCTTCCATCAAAGGTGTGTATTTAGTATCGATAGTAAAAGCCTCTTTGTTTATAGGGTCATCGGCAGGTTGTGACTACAAATGTGCAAACAAATATTATAGTCAAATGACGTGATTACCATAAATCCCCCATATTGCATATGACCGCTCTGCTCCGGAATTGGTTTGAAATGCATTGTGTTTATTCGCTCCATCAGAGCTGGCAGGCAGAAGGAGGAGGCAATCCAATTTTAGCCCTGCGGCGGATTTTATGAAGGGTGCGTAAACCTGCTATATTAGCGAGCTATATTGTCATATACAAATGACCGTTTTGCGGTTGTTACATTATGATAATGGCCTATGGCTTTTTCTGTGCTAGTGTATTGCCTGTTTGTGATTTAACTGTGCATTAACCTGGGGGTCATATATTCAGAAATAGACGCCAAACTTTTGCTTTTGGTTATAAATAGGGAAATTAAAGCCAACCCACTCTGCCGAAGTCAATAAAATTTTATAAGTGCTAAACCTGAGTGTATAGGCTATGGGTCTGTAAGGGGTCCTTAAGGGGATTGGGTTTAATCTCCCTCAAAGTATACAGTATCTCACAAAAGTGAGTACACCCCCTCAAATTTTTGTAAATATTTTATCATATCTTTTCATGTGACAACACAGAAGAAATGACACTTTGCTACAATGTAAAGTAGTGAGTGTACAGCTTGTATAACAGTGTAAATTTGCTGTCCTCTCAAAATAACTCAACACACAGCCATTAATGTCTAAACCGCTGGCAACAAAAGTGAGTACGCCCCTAAGTGAAAATGTCCAAAATGGGCCCAAAGTGTCAATATTTTGTGTGGCCACCATTATTTTCCAGCACTGCCTTAACCCTCTTGGGCATTGAGTTCACCAGAGCTTCACAGGTTGCCACTGGAGTCCTCTTCCACTCCTCCATGACGACATCACAGAGCTGGTGGATGTTAGAGACCTTGCGCTCCTCCACCTTCCATTTGAGGATGCCCCACAGATGCTCAATAGGGTTTAGGTCTGGAGACATGCTTGGCCAGTCCATCACCTTTACCCTTAGCTTCTTTAGCAAGGTAGTGGTCATCTTAGAGGTGTGTTTGGGGTCATTACCATGTTGGAATACTGCCCTGCGGCCAAGTCTCTGAAGGGAGGGGATCATGCTCTGCTTCAGTATGTCACAGTACATGTTGGCATTCATGGTTCCCTCAATGAACTGTATCTCCTCAGCGCCAGCAGCACTCATGCAGCCCCTTCTGGAACGACAGCCATGCAGACCCATTTGATGCAGTGTGCGGCGTATAGTCTGAGCACTGACAGGCTGACCCCCCCCACCCCTTCAACCTCTGCAGCAATGCTGGCAGCACTCTTACGTCTATTTCCCAAAGACAACCTTTGGATATGATGCTGAGCATGTGCACTCAACTTGTTTGATCGACCATGTAGAGGCCTGTTCTGAGTGGAAGCTGTCCTGTTAAACTGCTGTATGGTCTTGGCCACCGTGCTGCAGCTCAGTTTCAGGGCCTTGGCAATCTTCTTATAGCCTAGGCCATCTTTATGTAGAGCAACAATTCTTTTTTTTAGATCCTCGGAGAGTTCTTTGCCATGAGGCGCCATGTTGAACTTCCAGTGACCAGTTTGAGAGAGTGAGAGCGATAACACCAAATTTAACACACCTGCTCCCCATTCACACCTGAGACCTTGTAATACTAATGAGTCACATGACACCGGGGAGGGAAAATGGCTAATTGGGCCCAATTTGGACATTTTCACTTATGGGGTGTACTCACTTTTGTTGCTAGCGGTTTAGACATTATTGGCTGTGAGTTATTTTGAGGGGACAGCTAATTTACACTGTTATACAAGCTGTACACTCACTACTTTACATTGTAGCAAAGTGTAATTTCTTCAGTGTTGTCACATAAAAAGATAGAATAAAATATTTACAAAACTGTGAGGGGTGTACTCACTTTTGTGAGATACTATATATAAAAACCTACTAATGAACTGCTGTAATTTTGCCCCTTTTTGGTCTATTAAATATAAAATCTATTGCTGTCCTGTGTCTATGATGATCCAAACAACATTTACGGCTACACAACATCTGCTTCTGATGGGGAGGACCGGGGGGGGGGGGGGCGATATGTGTTCTGTAGTCATAAAAAACTTCCTGTCCTAGGGCAGCAGTCCGCAAGGGGTCGGCCTCTTGGAAGACAACCATTGTCCCCTCCCTCCATTTGTGTGTGCAGCCTGTCACCTCCAGGGGGGGGGGGGGGCATGTGGTGGAAGTTTATGGGGCTTACCAGTACTCTAGGACCCTACCCCAGCTCTCCTCCCTCTCCTTCTCCTTCTTCTCCCCCTTCCTCTCCGTAGTTCATTACCTGAGTAGTGGCCAATGGGAGTAGTGGTGCTGGGAGAAGGAGAGAGGGTACCCCCTGGTGGTGGGAGGGTGGCAATGCCGGTTGTGCAGGCTCACTCTGATTAAGCCCACCCCCCATCAAGCGGACTGACCCCCACCAGGCTACGGACCAGCACCAGTCCATGGCTTGGGTGTGCAGGACCCCTGTCCTAGAGTGAAAATGCTGCTCCTTCATAAATACAGCACAGTGAATGAGCAGTGTCACCCCAAGACAGGAAGTGTGTCACTAGAAGGATCACCAGGTGAATGTAAAGGAAGGAAAGCGTGGAAATAAAAACAAATGCAACCACCACATCTAAGCCACCCAGTAAGCTTCAATACATTTTTATGTTTCCTCTTGGGTTTAGATACCCTTTAAGTACTTCTCTTTTTGCTTGCCCCTTCTGAAATTGGGAGATTTACCAAGTCAAGAGAGAGCATGTCAGGTGTGTATGGTGTGGCATGGTACCTTGGTGACCGGCAATTTGAAGGTTTTGTCATTGGCGCCATAAAATTGGGTTCTGGGCACCCCCAACTCAGGGCTGTGCTACCCACAGGGTTCTTCAGGCATTCTACTTTGTGGAGACAAGGCAGGCAAGGAGGAAGAATCATTAGTGCTCAATGGAGTAACAGGTCTAGAAGGAAGTTTAGTAAGTGTAGAAAACGTGAGCACCTACCATTGAACTTTGAAATGGTGAAGTGCTGTTTTTTGTTCTTCGAAAGAAATCATTATTTTAAAGCGGTATTACACCGCATCAAAAAAAAAAAAAGAAGAAAAGGGCACATTATAACAGGCTTACCTGAAAACGAAGCCCTCCAGTAGTGCTCTGTCACCACTGAAGGCGCTTCCATCTTCACCCAGTCTTCTTTCCGGGTTCGAGGGCTTCGGCAATATGAATGGCCAAACCAATGACATCACTCCCACGCATGAATGCAGGAGTTGCTGCATACAGCACGGGTATGCCATTGCTTCAGAGTGCATTCGTAGATGTTGTCACCGGCTGAATCTAAAGGAAATATCTCCTAAATGGTGCACGTTTAGGAGATATTTACTTTACCTATAGGTAAGCCTTATTGTAGGCTCACCTATAGTAAAAATCATACATTGGAGTTTACTCCTACTTTAGGAGCATTTGAAGGTAGACTATGGTTGTGTGGACATGGATTACTTCTTTGGCACCATAAAAGAACATAAGGAGCAAGTGGCCGCCATGTCCCTAACAACTATGACTCATCTGCTATCTGCGAGGTTCCCTACCTGACAGCAGAAGGTTAGCAAAGAAAGAGACGATGTTAGAAAAAAAAAAAAAAAACAGCATGGGGTTTCCCTCCAATCCATACCAGGCCCTTTAGGTCTGGTATGGATTCTGAGGGGAACCCCATGCCAACATTTTTTTTAAAAATGTCACAGGGTCCTCCCCAAATTCTATACCAGACCCTTGTCTGAGCATGCAGCCTGGCAGGCCAGGAAAAGGGGGGGGGGGGGACGAGTGTGCTCCCTCCTCCTGAACCATACCAGGTTGCATGCCCTCAGCATGGTGCAAAGTACCCACCGGGGGACCATGCCCCCCATGACGTCATGCACGGGGGTCTCTGAGTGACATCATGGGTTGTGGTCACCCAGTGACACCACTGGGTGACCTCACCTCTATGTTTACTTACCAGGGAGGAAGAAGCAACTGTCATGTTTGTGATCTAAGGGTTTGTAAGACCAAGTAGAGGACTTGCTATGAAAAAGGCTTGCAGAAAGGCTTCTGGAAGTCAATTCCAGCTTTGTCATGGTGCAGCTTTCACTAAAGAGGGCTTTCCCTCTCCTGTAGTGTCATTGACAACATGTATCGTAGATGATATGTAGTGAATAAAACCCTGTTACAGGTCTTGCTATGTCAAAGTGTCAACTTTCAAAAAGTATGGCTCTGGCAACAACAGTTTGAAGTAAACATGTGCTCAGCAGATGCAAAACAATTGGTTTGTATACTTTACTCCTCCACAGCTGCGGGTTCAAGGCCAGAAGACAGATTGAAGTTCAAGTGGTGTTCCGGCCGAAATGATACTTTTTACATAAAAATACCCCTATAATACACAAGCTTAATGTATTATAGTAAAGTTAGTCTGTAAACTAAGGTCTGTTTTGTTAGTTTATAGCAGTAGTTTGTTATTTTATAAACTTACAGCAGGCCGTGGCCATCTTAAGTGTGGGCATCTGAAGCCAGACTGTATTTCTTCCTGGATCTCATCCTTGCAGATCTCACACATGCTCAGTGCAGCACAAGAGAAAGTTGCCGCCCCTTCCCAGAAGGCATTGCAAACAGGAAATGATGCGATGGGCCACGGCCAGGGAGGAGGAAGTGAAAAATGAATACAGCAGATATACAGTAGGTGCTGAGAATTTTTTTTTTTGAAATATCCAATTCATTTACAGTGCACAGTTTAGTGAGGGATGCTGAAGAGTTGTAAAAGTGGGTGGGACTCCACTTTCAGGACACAGAGCTCTCATTTTGCATGATGCCTGAGCTGCCACTCATCAGGGCTGTCACATGGGAAAAGGAGGAATAAGTTACATGGTCACATGGTCTGCCATACCCAAAATTACTAAGTATTTCTCTTTGCCCCTGGGGCCAAACAGAGTGGTGGAATAGCGAATGGATAGTAAGCATTTGCCGCTTGGAAAGGAGGTATGTAAATAAACCAGTTGCCTTGGTCTTAGTGGGCAAAGCACTGGTTCACTTTAAGAGCCGGTGTAGAGGGCCAATTAAAAGGCTGTCAGAGCCCCATCAACATTAGAGTGTGCGCCACATAGCCAAAGCACCCCTCAGTCACTGCTTAGAGGGACTATTTAACCCAATGAGCATAGGGTGACCAGGGCTTAGCAAACAAATTCTGTGTATAATCTAAGACAGGGGTGCTCAACGATTTGAAACTTGAGGACCACTTACTGTAAGTGATTTAGTAACCGATCATGGGCGACAATGAACTATGGGTTTTTTACCCCCCTGCAAATGTAAACAAGCTCTTACTGTCCTGAGCACCCTATAAGGCTGCTTTCACACTGATACACCTGAGGCTTTCCTGCGGGTTAGCTGCACTGAGCCATAGACTTCTATTACATCTTGCGAGTGTGGTGCTTCTAAAAGCACACCAAAACTTTTACTTTGTCCACTGCCAGCGCCGGTTTTATGCACTCTAAATCTCTGGGATGGCAGGTTGGCAACCTGTTAATCGCGATCTGGCCGACCCTCCATCACAGAGCATGAGCATGTGCTTCCCTGGTATGAGGTCGTGGGCCACATCAGAGGGCTCCACAGGCCACATGTTGAGCACCCCTGATCTAAGACAACTGATTTGCACCATCTAAGAGAAGTACTGTGTACCAGACACATTTTGTGAGGGCAGTTGAGGTGACAGGCTCATCTAGTGCCCAGGGCAAGAATGCAGAACTGTGCCTCTTTCCCCACTGTTAATGCATGCTGTAGAAAGGGTTTACTGCCCTGTGTCCATTCTCTGCTCCCTTGCTTCGCTGTGTTTAGGGCAGTTGCCCCTCCTGCCCACCCCTTGCTCTGGCCCCGGTCCTTGGGAGGGGAAGTTGTGAAATCCTGCGGTGTGCAGTCCTAATATGTGATCTCAGAGGTGATGCCCGCCGCAGGCTGTCCCCCTGCCCGATGTGCCCACTGATCCCCACCGCCGATGGGGTAAGTTCCGGTGGACCGGCAGACAGCGGGGGGTTGTTCGCCACCCCCCAAACAAAAGACCACCAGCCGCCATTGACCATCAGTTAGCAATATGTTTCTTAGGTATTTATTTGATATGTTTCAACGGTTGGGAAATATTTTGTCATAATACGGGCATATCAGTGAAGGTGTCATCGCTCTGCCTATTATATCATATTATATCATGCTATATATTATATATGTGTGTGTTTTTCCTCCTGACAAGGAGGTATGCTGTATCTTCTTTTAATGTTTTGGTTTTTTGTTTTTTTAAATTCTTGTAAATGTGATTCTAGAAATGGTGTCTATACATGCATTGTGGTTAGGGATGAGCTTCGTGTTCGAGTCAAACCCATGTTCGACTCGAACATCGGCTGTTCGACCGTCCGTCGAATTGCGAACGTTATGGGCCGTTCGCGCCAAATTCGTGTGGCGCGTCACGGCCCATAATTCACTGCGGCATCGCAGTGCATTGCTGGCTGATGATTGGCCAAGCATGCACTATGACCCGCATGCTTGGCCAATCACAGCGCTGTCAGTAGAGAGAGCTGTAATTGGCCAAAGCCAGGGTGGCTTTGGCCAATTATGGCTCAGGGGATTTAGTACACGCCCCACACTATATAAGGCCGCCTGCACGGCGGCCCTGTGTAGTGTGTTCCGGTGTGCTGAGAGTTAGAGAGAGAGTCAGACAGTGTCATTTGATTTGAGTTAGCTAGATTAGGCAGGACAGTCAGTCAGTTAGCTGCACTTACAGTGTATTGTGTATATATATGCATCCCTGGTGTTGCATATATATATATACACTGTATTCAGTTTAGCTAGATCCGTTCCTGTTATCTTCTATCTAGACTATTTACAATTGGTGCAGTGCGTCCTGCTCACAGTGTTCAGCTAGATCCGTTCCTGCTATTTACATTTAGTGCAGTCAGTGCGTCCTGCTCACAGTGTTCAGCTAGATCCGTTCCTGCTATTTACATTTAGTGCAGTGCGTCCTGCTCACAGTGTTCAGCTAGATCCGTTCCTGCTATTTACATTTAGTGCAGTGCGTCCTGCTCACAGTGTTCAGCTAGATCCGTTCCTGCTATTTACATTTAGTGCAGTCAGTGCGTCCTGCTCACAGTGTTCAGCTAGATCCGTTCCTGCTATTTACATTTAGTGCAGTGCATCCTGCTCACAGTGTTCAGCTAGATCCGTTCCTGCTATTTACATTTAGTGCAGTGCGTCCTGCTCACAGTGTTCAGCTAGATCCGTTCCTGCTATTTACATTTAGTGCAGTGCGTCCTGCTCACAGTGTTCAGCTAGATCTGTTCCTGCTATTTACATTTAGTGCAGTGCGTCCTGCTCACAGTGTTCAGCTAGATCCGTTCCTGCTATTTACATTTAGTGCAGTGCGTCCTGCTCACAGTGTTCAGCTAGATCTGTTCCTGCTATTTACATTTAGTGCAGTCAGTGCGTCCTGCTCACAGTGTTCAGCTAGATCCGTTCCTGCTATTTACATTTAGTGCAGTGCGTCCTGCTCACAGTGTTCAGCTAGATCTGTTCCTGCTATTTACATTTAGTGCAGTGCGTCCTGCTCACAGTGTTCAGCTAGATCCGTTCCTGTTATTTACATTTAGTGCAGTCAGTGCGTCCTGCTCACAGTGTTCAGCTAGATCCGTTCCTGCTATTTACATTTAGTGCAGTGCGTCCTGCTCACAGTGTTCAGCTAGATCCGTTCCTGCTATTTACATTTAGTGCAGTGCGTCCTGCTCACAGTGTTCAGCTAGATCCGTTCCTGCTATTTACATTTAGTGCAGTGCGTCCTGCTCACAGTGTTCAGCTAGATCCGTTCCTGCTTTTTACATTTAGTGCAGTGCGTCCTGCTCACAGTGTTCAGCTAGATCCGTTCCTGCTATTTACATTTAGTGCAGTCAGTGCGTCCTGCTCACAGTGTTCAGCTAGATCCGTTCCTGCTATTTACATTTAGTGCAGTGCGTCCTGCTCACAGTGTTCAGCTAGATCTGTTCCTGCTATTTACATTTAGTGCAGTGCGTCCTGCTCACAGTGTTCAGCTAGATCCGTTCCTGCTATTTACATTTAGTGCAGTCAGTGCGTCCTGCTCACAGTGTTCAGCTAGATCCGTTCCTGCTATTTACATTTAGTGCAGTGCGTCCTGCTCACAGTGTTCAGCTAGATCTGTTCCTGCTATTTACATTTAGTGCAGTGCGTCCTGCTCACAGTGTTCAGCTAGATCCGTTCCTGCTATTTACATTTAGTGCAGTCAGTGCGTCCTGCTCACAGTGTTCAGCTAGATCCGTTCCTGCTATTTACATTTAGTGCAGTGCGTCCTGCTCACAGTGTTCAGCTAGATCCGTTCCTGCTATTTACATTTAGTGCAGTGCGTCCTGCTCACAGTGTTCAGCTAGATCCGTTCCTGCTATTTACATTTAGTGCAGTCAGTGCGTCCTGCTCACAGTGTTCAGCTAGATCCGTTCCTGCTATTTACATTTAGTGCAGTGCGTCCTGCTCACAGTGTTCAGCTAGATCCGTTCCTGCTATTTACATTTAGTGCAGTGCGTCCTGCTCACAGTGTTCAGCTAGATCCGTTCCTGCTATTTACATTTAGTGCAGTGCGTCCTGCTCACAGTGTTCAGCTAGATCTGTTCCTGCTATTTACATTTAGTGCAGTGCGTCCTGCTCACAGTGTTCAGCTAGATCCGTTCCTGCTATTTACATTTAGTGCAGTCAGTGCGTCCTGCTCACAGTGTTCAGCTAGATCCGTTCCTGCTATTTACATTTAGTGCAGTGCGTCCTGCTCACAGTGTTCAGCTAGATCCGTTCCTGCTATTTACATTTAGTGCAGTGCGTCCTGCTCACAGTGTTCAGCTAGATCCGTTCCTGCTATTTACATTTAGTGCAGTGCGTCCTGCTCACAGTGTTCAGCTAGATCCGTTCCTGCTATTTACATTTAGTGCAGTGCGTCCTGCTCACAGTGTTCAGCTAGATCCGTTCCTGCTATTTACATTTAGTGCAGTCAGTGCGTCCTGCTCACAGTGTTCAGCTAGATCCGTTCCTGCTATTTACATTTAGTGCAGTGCGTCCTGCTCACAGTGTTCAGCTAGATCTGTTCCTGCTATTTACATTTAGTGCAGTCAGTGCGTCCTGCTCACAGTGTTCAGCTAGATCCGTTCCTGCTATTTACATTTAGTGCAGTGCGTCCTGCTCACAGTGTTCAGCTAGATCTGTTCCTGCTATTTACATTTAGTGCAGTGCGTCCTGCTCACAGTGTTCAGCTAGATCCGTTCCTGCTATTTACATTTAGTGCAGTCAGTGCGTCCTGCTCACAGTGTTCAGCTAGATCCGTTCCTGCTATTTACATTTAGTGCAGTGCGTCCTGCTCACAGTGTTCAGCTAGATCCGTTCCTGCTATTTACATTTAGTGCAGTCAGTGCGTCCTGCTCACAGTGTTCAGCTAGATCCGTTCCTGCTATTTACATTTAGTGCAGTGCGTCCTGCTCACAGTGTTCAGCTAGATCTGTTCCTGCTATTTACATTTAGTGCAGTCAGTGCGTCCTGCTCACAGTGTTCAGCTAGATCCGTTCCTGTTATCTTCCTACTGACAGGCAGGCTTGTCTGGTTACAGTATATAAAGCTACCTGAAGAAAATTACAGGTGTTCTATCCCAGCTTAGTGCAGCTACAGGCCATTAGTATGTCTGGAAGGCCAAGAAGGAGAGGCAGACAGTCACAAGCCAATAAGAGAGGGCAAGCAGGCTCTGTGTCTAGTGCTGGTCGTGGAGACAGTGCATCCTCATCAGCACGTGGCCATGGGACACGCTTGGCCTTTTTTTCGGCAGCTGGCCGTGTTGAGCCGCAACATGCGGAAGACTTGGTCGAGTGGATGACCAAGCCGTCCTCATCCTCCTCATCCTCTCTCACCCATGCCCAGGGTGCTTTGTCTGGCAAAGCAGCGGCCTCTTCCCTCAGCTCAATGTCATCAGTGACTCCTTCCCTAGCTCCACCATGTCCTCCTGAGGATTCCCTCGAACTGTTTGACCACAGTGTTGGGGACATGCTCCAGGAGGATGCCCAGCGTTTGGAAGGCTCTGATGATGATACTGAGCTCGATGAAGGCAGTAACATGAGCACGGACAGAGGGGGTGCCCAAGAAGGACAGCAATCTGGCAGTCATGCTCCCCCTGCTGCAGCATACTGCCAGGTTTGCTCCAGTGATGAGGAGGGAGGGGATGATGAGGTCACTGACTCAACGTGGGTGCCTGATAGGAGAGAGGAGGAGGAGGAGGAGGAGGAGGAGGCGGCACATCACCAACGAGGCAGGATGCCCTCCAGGGGCCAGCCTAAGGCCAGCACATTGACTGCATCACACCCCAAAGCTCCACATGTGCAGGGCGCTGCAGTCTCTGCGCGTTATTCAAAAAGTTCTTTGGTGCGGGCCTTTTTTGAGACGAGTGCATCAGATCGCACCGCTGCTATTTGCAACATATGTCTCAAGCGTATCTCGCGTGGCCAAAACATCTCCCGCTTGGGCACCACATGCTTGACCAGACATATGTTGACCTGCCATGCAGTTCGTTGGCAAGCGTATCTAAAAGACCCACACCAAAGAACAAAGAGGATCTCTCCTTGCTCCTCATCAGCTGAGATTTCCAACCCCACTAGACCTTCAGTCCTCTCTGAGACCTGCAGTGAGAGGAATGAAGGTGTAGAATTAGGTGTGTCACAGCCAAGTACTTGTGGGCAATCTGCTTTTGGTACACCGACGTCAGATTGTACCAGGCAAATTTCCCTGCCCCAGCTGCTGCACCGCCGAAAGAAGTTTGCTCCCAGCCATCCACATGCCCAGCGGTTGAATGCTAGCTTGGCAAAATTGCTAGCACTTCAACTGCTGCCTTTTCAGTTGGTAGACTCTGCCCCCTTCCGTGAGTTTGTGGAATGTGCGGTTCCTCAGTGGCAGGTACCCAAACGCCACTTTTTCTCATGGAAGGCGATTCCGGCTCTCTACCGGCATGTGGAAGGCAATGTCCATGCCTCGCTGGACAGGGCGGTCAGCGGTAAGGTGCATATTACCGCTGACTCATGGTCCAGCAGGCATGGACAGGGACGTTACCTAAGTTTCACGGCGCATTGGGTGACTCTGCTGGCAGCTGGGAAGGATGCAGGACAAGGTGCAGTAGTGTTGGAGGTTGTTCCGCCACCACGCCTCCAAAATGCTGATTGTGACACACCTCTCTCCTCCACCCCCTCCTCTTCTTCTTCCTCCATGGCCTCTTCCTCGGAACCAGCGGTGCTCCGTAGGCGTTCAAGGGGCTACGCAAGTACGCAGGCCAAAAGATGCCATGCGGTGCTTGAGCTGGTGTGCTTGGGGGACAGGAGCCACACTGGGGCAGAGGTTCTGTCAGCTCTGCAGGGGCAGGTTCAGAGGTGGTTGACGCCACGCCAACTTAAGGCAGGAATGGTGGTTTGCGACAATGGCATCAACCTCCTCTCTGCCCTCCGACAGGGACAACTGACCCATGTACCCATGTGCCCTGTTTGGCTCACGTCCTTAACTTGGTGGTGCAGCGGTTCTTGGGCAGGTACCCGGGCTTACAGGATGTCCTGAGGCAGGCCAGGAAAGTCTGTGTGCATTTCCGCCGGTCATATAATGCCAGTGCTCAGCTGACGGACCTCCAAAAGGAGTTTAACCTGCCCAAGAACCGCCTAATCTGTGACATGCCCACCAGTTGGCCATGCTGCAGCGGCTGCACATGCAGCAGAGGGCCATCAATGAGTACCTGTGCGACTATGGCACCAGGACAGGGTCAGGGGAGCTTGTTTTTTTTTCACCCCGCCAGTGGGCCATGATCAGGGATGCATGCACTGTCCTGTCACCATTCGAGGAGGCCACGAGGATGGTGAGCACTGACAGTGCATGCATCAGTGACACTGTCCCCCTTGTCCACCTGTTGGAGCACACGCTGCGTGGAATAATGGACAGGGCACTTGAGGCAGAACAGAGGCAGGAAGATGAGGACTTCCTTAGCTCTCAAGGCCCCCTTTATCCAGACAGTGTTCCTGCGTGCCCACCGATCACACAGGAAGAGGACGAGGAGGAGGAGGAGGAGGAGGAAGATTGTGTCAGTATGGAGGTGGAGCCTGGCACTCAGCATCAGCAGCAGTCTTTAAGGGATCAGTCCCAAGGAACACATGGACTTGTACGTGGCTGGGAGGAGGTGGCTGCGGACGTTGTTGTCCTTAGTGACCCAGAGGACTCCGGACCGAATGCCTCAGCAAACCTACGCTGCATGGCCTCCCTGATCCTGCAAAGCCTGCGTAAGGATCCTCGTATTCGTGGTATCAAGGAGAAGGACCAATACTGGCTGGCAACCCTCCTTGATCCACGTTACAAGGGTAAGGTTGCGGACCTTATCTTGCCATCGCAGAGGGAGCAGAGGATGAAACATCTTCGGGAGGCCTTGCAGAAAGGTCTGTGCAACGCGTTCCCAGAGACTGGGAGGTTACAAACTCCTGTTTCTGGACAACGTGTTGCTGAGGCTTCGGTCAGTCAAAGAAGGAGCGGTGGAGAAGGTGGCCGTCTGACCGATGCGTTCAGACAATTTTTTGGTCCGCAGCCCCAAGGTATGATCGGTTCCAGCAACCATCGCCAGCGTCTGTTTTACATGGTGCAGGAATACCTAGGGGCAAGATCAGACTTGGACACCTTTCCCACCGAAAATCCTCTGGGTTACTGGGTCTTGAGGATGGATCACTGGCCAGAGCTTGCACAGTATGCAATTGAGCTACTGGCCTGTCCTGCATCCAGCGTTCTTTCGGAACGCACATTCAGTGCTGCTGGAGGCGTGGTAACCGATCACAGGGTGCGTCTGTCCACCGACTCGGTCGATCGGCTGACCTTCATAAAAATGAATCAGTCTTGGATCACCACCAGCTACCAAGCACCTGATGCTGATGTAACCGAATAATTTTTTTTGAAATCTCAGATCCCTTCAAAGACTGCCTATGCTGATGCTGAGTGACTATCCCTGAGTAATTATCCTCTTCCTCCTCAATCATCACGCTGATAGCTTGTAAGAACATTTTTGGTTCTGGGCGCCACCACCAGTGCCTAAGGCACAATTTTTCAGCCCCTGTTTAACAGGGGCGTGTAATTACAATTTTTGATGCAATACTTTGCAGCAGGGCTCGTTCCTGCGTTCCAACTAGAGTGTCTGTGAGGGGTTGCAGTGTTGTGGCACCAGCACCAGTGCCTAAGGCCCAATTTTTCTGCCCCTGTCTAACAGGGGCGTGTAATTACAATTTTTGAAGCAATACTTTGCAGCAGGGCTCGTTCCTGCGTTCCAACTAGAGTGTCTGTGAGGGGTTGCAGTGTTGTGGCACCAGCACCAGTGCCTAAGGCCTAATTTTTCAGCTCCTGTTCAACAGGGGCATGTAATTACAATTCTTGATCTAATATTTCACAGCAGGGCCCTGTGAGGGCTTACAGTGTTGTGGCCACAGCAACACCTAAGGCCCAAATTTCTGCTGAGTATATAGGGCAGGACCCTACTTTCAAACATCTAACTTACAAACGACTCCTACTTGCAAACGGAAGGAGACAACAGGAAGTGAGATGAAATCTACCCCTAGGAAGGGAAATTCTCTCCTGTAAGAGTTAATATGGGAAAACAATTTCTCCTTTCCACTGATGCTTTCCAATCCTTGTTCCACAAAAAAACCCAATTTTTCAAAAAACATTTTTCATTGGGACAAAAAAGTGAGGTGAAATCTTCTGAAGAGGAGGAAAGACAGCAAAACAAATGTCACAGGGGTGATAACCCTTCCCTATGTTTTCCAAAAAGCTTAGAAAAGATTTTTTGGCTGGAGCTAAACACATTAAAAATGTTCAAAATTACAAACAGATTCTACTTAACAACAAACCTACAGTCCCTGTCTTGCTTGCACCGCCTGTATACTGCTGTTCAGAGTATATAGGGCCTGGTGGCCCCACACCTTTCCTTATTTTAATTTGGGTGCGGGGTTCCCCTTAATATCCATACAAGACCCAAAGGGCCTGGTAATGGACTGGGGGGTACCCATGCCGTTTGTCTCACTGATTTTCATCCATATTGCCATGACCCGACATGACATTAAACCCGCAAGCAGTTTTAAATGAGATTTTTTCCTTTAAAAATGACATTTGGTGCAGGGACTGTTCTAAACATGGGAAACACGCGTCACTTTACAGGCATACTATAGACACCCCCCAGGTACGATATTTAAAGGAATATTTCACTTTTTTTTTTTTACTTTAAGCATCATTAAAATCACTGCTCCCGAAAAAACGGCCGTTTTTAAAAGTTTTTTTTGCATTGATACATGTCCCCTGGGGTAGGACCCGGGTCCCCAAACCCTTTTTAGGACAATACCATGCAAATTAGCCTTTAAAATGAGCACTTTTGATTTCGAACGTTCGAGTCCCATAGACGTCAATGGGGTTCTAACGTTCGTGCGAACTTTCGGTCCGTTCGCGGGTTCTGGTGCGAACCGAACCGGGGGGTGTTCGGCTCATCCCTAATTGTGGTAAATGTTTGTTTTTTCTTATATGATGGATATTTCCACAGTATTGTTAACGCCATTCGTTTGTGAAATTTCTATTTGGAAGCAACGCACAGAACACATGGATCCAATCGCCGAAGTAGTCACATCTGTTTTGAATTTACTATGCTATGTGATCATGTGATTTTCTTGTATATTAACATGTTGGTGATTGTGTTCTAAATGGTTTTGACGAAGCATCCTAGTCATGTGAAACCTTTTCCCTTGCCATTGCCATTGCTTATGTCATTGCTCCTTTGCATTTGTTTTTTATACTCCTCAATAAAATATTTTTCCATTGCATCTACTTTGGGAGTGCTGGATAACAAAAGACAAAAACAAAACAGCAGCGCTTTATGGGTAAAGCACAAATACTTGTAGACCTTTGGCTGAGTAAAAAATGAATTTATTGCACTTTTGAGAAATAAGCAGCAACTGTCAATAATAAAAACTTGCAGAGGTTGCAAAGGCAGTCCTAAAAGCATATAGCAGATATAGATACTAATGCAAAGGAATGTCATTAATAAAATCGGTACCACTGTAACACCCGGGTGGGGAAGGGTCATCAATATCAACTGATCAGCTTGTGGGTTGAACTTGGGAAAAGATGTAATAATCCATGTGGATAGCGATGGAAGCCCGGTGATTGGAGGGGGATAGTTGTATCACAACCCTTTACCTCTGGCTGGTAGTTAACTTCTACTGGTGTCCAGATTGGGAACCGCAACGGCGGAGGACCCTTGTGAAAAAGCAGTAGACTCTGTAGTTGGTCGTGAGTGGGAACCCCGCTGAGCCGCATGCAGTGTGGTATGGTGTCCACCGCTGAATGGGACCAGGAGAGCTGAACGAGCTGACTGGAACCACTGGATGGTGTCAGCATCACGCCGGAAACAAAGAAAAACAGGAAACCCGTCTGTCGTGACCACTTCGGTTGCTTTGCAAAAGGCCCACAGCAAAGCCTAGCTAGGACCCCGGTGTCTTCAGGATGGCTTCCTTTCCCGCCTTCTGCCCAGGGGGGCAAGGAAGCTCAACAGGGCCCTCCTCCAGCAGGCTGGGCCCAGGTACACTGCCTCACACCCACATACTGCAAACTGTCCCTTGATGCACAGGACTATTTATGGACTCACCCCAACTTTTTGGGTACACCTCCCCAGAGATTGGCTGAAGTCCCATAAATATTCAGGCTGCAGTCTTTGCCCTCCCTCCCACTATGTTCCAGAAATCTCTAGAAGGCAGGGGGAAGTAGCAGAGTTGCAGCCTGTGAAATCCAGAGCAGCCCCAATTATTCAACACCTGCTCCACTGAATACAGGGCAGCTAAAAATTGTATAGGGGTGCACCCTCTAGTGGTGAAAAATATGTCTGTAAATCACTAGCAAGGGCCTCTATAAGAGTCATGTATGGAAACAAATTCAGATAAACTGAAAAAAGAACACAACCTTAAAATGCAATACGGTTTTACTTTAACTGAAAGCTAACTGCAGTCTGTGAATAATTTCTCTGTTTATTAAATAAAATCCCCCTGAAAAGCTAATCTCCAAAACTGCATTGAGATCTTGCTGTCCTCATTCACAATTATTGAGCTCCGTGTCTTGTATAACACAGATGTCTCCGGCTTGTCGTACAGCAGTGAGAGCGAACAATGCGGAGCCAATTAAATGATGCTATCTTGTATTTTTTTGCCGAGCTTGTTGAAAGGCACAATTCTAGAAAGGACATTACGCTCTACATTTTATTTGCGCTGTCCATTATATCCCTCCAGTGCCGAGCGTCAAATGAAGGGGCTCGATTTTGCCAATGGTTAGCACTATTAAGACACGTACATTATGTTAATGCTCTAATAGGCTTCACCTCTTACCGGCTCATTGTTCCCGGGCAAGAAAAAAAAAAAAAACAGGCAAACAGGGGCTCCAAGCATTTTGTCTTTGAATGGGGTTGTGCAGTGCAAGAGGAAAAAAAACCTGCATTTGTGTTTATAACACCAACCATTATCTGCTCCTGGTATAATGAAGAGTTTTGTTCGCCCCTACTGGGACTGACACAATGCAGAGATCAGGGAGAAATTGAAAATGTTCCAAGAATAAACTAGACACAATGATGATGGAACTTCATGAGTGACAAGTACACAATAAAAAAAAAAAAAAAAGTAAAAAAGAAAGTATGTCAGAGAATAGGTGAAACTGATCTATAAAACCTGGAAGGGAAAATGGTTATATAGCTACATAGTTAACTAGATTGGAAAAAAAAAAAGACAAATGTCCATCAACTTCAACCTCTTACTAACTCCGGGAGCTTTGGTCCAGAAGAACGCATAACAAAGACGCCCCGGGCAACAACGGCCAGATCTGGCTTCTAGTGAAAACAAAATCCTTCCAGACTCCACAGGTAAGTCGGATCAATTTTCTGAATTAATATTACCCTTCTAGCCTCAACATGTGAATCCCTTGAGTTGAAACCCTCTTTAAAACATTTTATGGATTATTTTTTTTTAGCTCCATCACTTTTCCACTCTTTACTATACCCTTCCCACAATAAATGTACAATTCTCCTTCTTCCATATACAAGTAGTATCCTCTTGTCCTTTGGACAGCTGTTGGAATAAAAATGAGTATATATATATATATATATATATATATATATATATATATATATATAAATAAAATATATCACCTCTTTTTTTTTTAAGACTTAATAAGAACTCTAGCATCAACTCCTTGGCACACAGAAGAACACACATCTCAGATCTCTTCGAGGATAAAATCTGGTTTGTATTCCCTTTGTTTGGGTTGGGGTCTCTTTAGAGGAATGACAAATAGTAGTTTGGAGTGCTAAAGGATTCTTACCTGTGCAGGGTAAGTGGTTCTGGAGTGATCCAGTAAGGAGGAAAAACTTGCATGCAGTTTTCTCAGGATGATCACGTTTGTTGGGGGGGAAAGAGCCTCCAACCCGGACTATGGTTACTTTAGTCCTGAGATAAAGAGACTCAGAGAGCTTTTTGGGTGGGAAAGAGCCTCCAACACTGACTATGGGTACTTTAGTCCTGAGATAAAGAGACTCAGGGAGCTTTTTAGGTGGGAAAGAGCCTCCAACGCTGACTATGGGTACTTTAGTCCTGAGATAGAGAGACTCATGGAGCTTTTTGGGTGGGAAAGAGCCTCCAATCCTGACTATGGGTACTTTAGTCCTGAGATAAAGAGACTCAGAGAGATTTTTAGGTGAGAAAGAGCCTCCAACCCGGACTATGGGTACTTTAATCCTGAGATAAAGAGACTCAGAGAGCTTTTTAGGTGGGAAAGAGCCTGCAACCCTGACTCTGGGTACTTTAGTCCTGAAATAGAGAGACTCAGAGAGCTTTTTGTATGGGAAAGAGCTTTCAACCCGGACTATAGGTACTTTAATGTTTTTGAGTTGTCATTCATATTCTCTGAAAAATGGCCAAGAAATTATGCCAGGGTATGTAAACTTATGAGCACAACTTTATATAATGAAGTCCAAATTAAAAAAGTGCTCAGTCCCAGTGAAATTAAACAGCAAACAGTCTGTGAAAAATCACATTCACCTCCTGTGAAATGAAGTAAAGATTTTCACTCAGATATATCCTCCTACCTCTTTCTGGTGTCCTTTTCTTTATACCCAATAGTTCCAATGGCATGGCTTGGTGGAGAAAGCAAGAGAAAAAACTCTTCATAGCGTAAAATTGTAAAAAAATAATTTTATTAAGCCTCTTTGTAGGTTGCCATACATAAAAACCGTAGTGGTAAAAAAACTCAGCATCTGTACTGTGGGGTAGAAGCAAGAGCCAGCTCTGTATCAGCAGACACTAGGAACGACTCACTACGCATTCAAACTTAACGCGTTTCGTCATTACATGATGTTTTCAAAAGCTGTTAAATGTCACTGGGATTGACCTCTTTTTTCATTTGGATTTCATTATATATAATTTGTTTTTGAATAATATCTGTATAGGCAAGCACTGTTTACTCATTACGCTTTTACTGGTGTGGGTACATTTTGTTGAGCATTGCATAACCAAATAAGTTTGGGACTGCAGCTACATTAATTCACGGAGGTGGCGCAAGTGTATTTTTAACACATATTTACTCCTCCATAGGCTGTGAACACTGGGCAACACATGACACCATGACACTACTTGATGCACATCTTATGCAGGTGAAAATTACAAGGTACAGGTAGGAATATTTATAATGCGTTTAACAGAATGAAAACAGTTCATGAATAAATTAAGTAAAATGGAAAATGTCAAGTGAAATTACGCATGAATAACAATTAAATATACAAAACACAAATTCAAAGAAGCGATGTGACTAATCTTAAAACAAATAATGGAGATTTAGCAATTATTTAATCAGTTTTTATTTTAGAGTTTATAGGCACTTTAAGGATCTCTTAATCATTGTTTTTCTGTTCTGTAGATACTTTACTGTAATGTTCCATGAAATCATGTTAAAGTGATATGAAAGTCTTATTTTTTACTATCTAATGCTTATATGAAGACAGTATGGATGCTGATGTATAGAAGTTGTAATTTCCTCCTCATTCTGTTGGCCCCCTTTGCGCTGGCCGCACTTTCCTGTTTCAAAGTGGCTCCTTTCCCTTGGATCAGAATGCTGGAAAACATGATCAATGTCACTGTCAGGGGTCAGGCTCGGAGACTAGTAGAGAGGCTTCCACCAACCAGCTGGACAGGTACACAAGCAGGTCACTCTAGTGGGTGACACGGGCTCACTTGAGGTGCAAGATCTAAGCACTAACTGGTATTTACCAGAGCTCCTGAGAGATGGATTTCGCTGCATTTTAGAATGGTGGGAGACTATGGTGGTTGAGCCATCCCCGAAGACCTCGCTCCGGAGACGTTGCTTCTCCACCCGGCCAAACAGGAAGCACTTCCTGAGATATCTGGTCAAATGGGTCTCAGGACCTGCTTCATGATTGGCCGGGAGGAGAATCAGGTAGACAATAGACAATATTAATTCGCTATTATCACACAACTGGGTGGGCTGAAAGCGCAGTGCTCTGGGCCCTGAACGCACCCTTTTCTGAAGCTAATTAAAGCCTCAGGCTCTAATCATGTGCTTAAAAAAAAAACCATTGTAATCCATGCGTCCGGCACCCTGCATGTAGATTAGTGGCCGGGCATATGGATTAAGGGGCGGCGCCCCTGTGCCCCTTATGGACAGGCTGCCACTGGTTGAGGAACAAGTCAAAGGTTGGTAATGAGTGGTAAAGGAGCAAGATATCGGCTGGAGATAGCACAATAATCTGGCAAATAGGAAGTGCAAAGGCATGGCTTAAATAGGAAGCTCATGGGAGAAGCAAGATCCACCTGAAACAGGGTACAAGGCAAGATTATGCAAGGAATGACAAGATGCTGTTGAGATTCTCAGGTGGCTTGGCAAAAAGACAAGATGATGTTGAGCTTCTCAGGTGGCTTGGCAAAAAGAGCCAGTGCCAGATGCAGCAGAGATTGTGGGTTTAAATCCAGGTCTTGACAATCAAGCTGCACCAACATGTACAGGCAGCCCAAGAGAACTCAAGCAACACACACCCTCTTCTTCTTCTCTAATTGAAGTGATTGACAACTAGTTTCCAATGCACTGACTGTGGAGTCCCTGTCAATCACTTCCCTTGGAGGGCGAATCTTATGGGTTTAGTCCTGGCTACTTTTGCATGACGGAACAGGCAGTATGATAATTTTTATAAATGCAAAGGCATTAATAAATGAAGGGACGTGTAGTCCCAAGATTTGTTCTTGCTAACGTTATGAATTCCGTGCCTGAAGTTTCAGGGAGAGGTGCACAGGAAACTGTGAAAACACAATAAGTGAAAGGTGGATTTTGTGGAAAGGAATCTATTCTATTATATTCTATTGTGTGAAGTTAATCTATACTGTACAAATGTGTTTCTGTAAAAAAAAAAAATGAAGTTTTAATACAACTTAAAGTTGGATTTAGGCAAAGTCAGGGCTGGTTCTATACTCCCTGCCCACCTTGAGCAATTGTCTTGTGTTGCCAATCATATACCCTAGTCAACTGGCTAACCTTAGCATCAAACTAACAAAACTAGGTGTCATAGTCATGCTAGACAAGCCTTGGCAAAACGATGAAGGAGCCAGTTTGCCTGTTTTGCCTCAGAACACTTTAAAAAAGCTGCTAGAAGACACATTTTCAGACAGAGTGGACGAACAGTAAGTACACAAGTACTTTGAGTTTGATTTACATTAACTATGATTTAGTTACAGTCAGGGCCAGATCTATACTCCCCACCAACTTTGGCTAACTGTCTTGGGTTGCCCCTCTCTAACATGAGTCAACTGGCTAACTTCATCATCACACCAACAAAACTAGATGCCATAGTCATACTAGACAAGCCAAGGCATGCAGCGAAAAAGGAGACAGTTTTAAACAAGCCACTGGAAGACAAGTTTGCTAGCAGTCCGGTTCTAAGTGATGGATCTATACTTCCTGCTAGACATGTGCAGTTCGTTTAGTTCCAAATTCCTTTTTTTAAACAAATTTAGACAAATTTATACGAAAATATACGAATTCCTGAATTTTCGAAATTCCGAATTTTTCAGAACATTTGTTAATTCTAAAATTCGTTAATTCGGAAATTCGAAGATTTGGAAATTTAAAAATTCGGAAATTCGAAAATTTGAAATTTTGAAACTTGAAAATTCAGAAATTTGAAAATTTGGAAATTCAAAAATTAGAAATTCGAAGATTCGGAAATGCGAAATTTTTTAAATTTGGAAAACCAAAAATAAGAATGAAATACCAAAAATTCAAAATAACGAAAATCCGAAAATAAGAACAAAAATCTTAAAATTCAAAAACCCAAAAATTCAAAAATCTTAAATAATAACTAACTAATAATAGCTTAACTATTACTAACTATTAAATTATAGGTATTGGAATTTCCTTTGAAATTTGGCTGTTAGTGAACGTAATGAATACGAATTTATCAGAAGTTACGAATTATCCGTAATAACGAATGCCATCTCTAAACGAATGGAACGTAACAAATTAATAATAATAAATAACAATAATAATAATAATAATAATAATAATAATAAAATGTATTAATATTATTTATTATTATTTTGTTCCATTCCATTTGTTTAGATATGGCATTCTTTATTTTGAATAATTTGTAACTTCAGATAAATTTGCATTGGTTACGTTCACTAATTTGAAAGGAAATTCCAATATCTATAATTTAATAGTTAGTTATTATTAGTTAGTTATTATTTAAAATTTTTGAATTTTTGGATTTTCCTTCTTTCTAATTTTTGGATTTTCCAAATTTTAGAATTTCTGAATTGCCGAATTTTCAAATTTTCGAATTCCGAATTTCCGAATTTTCAAATTTCTGAATTTTCGAATTTAAGAATTTACGGATTCCGAATTTTCTAATTTACGAATTTTCGAATTTACAAATTTTCGAAGTTCTGAATTTCCGAAAAAAAACAAAAAAAAGAATGAAACGAAAACAAACACATTTTTTCGGCAGTGTACATGTCTACTTCCTGCCAACCTTGGCCAGCTGTCTTTTATTGCCCATCCTCTGCCTAAGTCAAGTGGGTAACCTTTGCATCACACAAACAGACATAGATTGTATAGCCATACAAGAAAAGCCAAGGCATGGGGTTAAAAGATGAAGGAGACAGTTTGCTCATTCTGCCTTTGTACCCCTCAAACAAGCAACTAGAAGACAAGCTTACTAGTAGTCCAGTTCTAGGCGATGGGCCCACAGTGGGAGAACGGTATGCAGTAAACTATTCAAATAAGAAAAATGTACACGTTAACCAGAGATAATAACAATGATGACCCAGCTGGAGTGCTCTAAGATTGAGAAGAAATGGTTTAGAGGTGCTGGAAGCAAGAAATTGGTTGGATTGAGCAGATATGGGTTGGAGGTGCTGGATCCAATATGGAATGGGTAGGTTTGAGAAGGAATGGGTTGGAGGTACTGTATCCCAGAAGGAATGGGTAGGTTTGAGAAGGAATGGGTTGGAGGTAATCAGTGGAATCGCTAGGGGGTGGCTTTTAGGGCTATAGCCCCGAATTTGGGGCCCATAGCCCCGAGTCTCTGCAGGGGTCCCCAAGGGGAGTTCTCTGGGGACACTGATGCAAGGGGGAGGGCTCTCTGGGGACCCTGATTTTAAGGGGGAGGGCTCTCTGGGGACCCTAATGTAAGTGGGGCTCTCTGGGAACCCTGATGTACGTGGGAGGCTCTCTGAGGACCCTGATGTAAGGGGAGGCTCTCTGAGGACCCTGATGTAAGGGGAGGCTCTCTGAGGACCCTGATGTAAGGGGAGGCTCTCTGGGGACCCTGATGTAAGGGGGAGGCTCTCTGAGGACTCTGATGTAAGGGGAGGCTCTCTGAGGACCCTGATGTAAGGGGGGGCTCTCTGAGGACCTGGATGTAAGGGGGGCTCTCTGTGGACCTGGATGTAAGGGGGGCTCTTTGGGGACCTGGATGTAAGGGGGGCTCTCTAGGGACCTGGATGTAAGTGGAGCTCTCTGGGGACCTGGATGTAAGTGGGGGAGGCTGTCTGGGGATATATACACACACACACATGTATATTACTGTATATGCATGTGTATGCCCGCCTAAGTGTATGACTTTCTTTACTATGCTGCTATAGGCTCTAGCCCCAGATCTTTTGTAGACCTAGCAACGCCCCTGGAGGTAATGTATCCCAGAAGGAATGGGTAGGTTTGAGAAGGAATGGGTTGGAGGTACTGTATCCAGGAAGGAATAGGTAGGTTTAAGAAGGAATGGGTTGGAGGTACTGTATCCAGGAAGGAATGGGTAGGTTTAAGAAGGCATGGGTTGGAGGCACTGGATTCAAGAAGAAATAAGTTGGATTGAGAAGGAATGGGTTGAAGGCACTGGATCCAAACTGTGTTTACTCTCCCAGTGTGGAGGTTAGGAAGCTCTCATTCCCAAGGGGACCTCTAGGAGCTGACTTGTATCTGATTAATGAGAGAAGGACCCCCAAGCCAATGGTTGAGAGTCTGAATAATTTTATTTTGACATAATATATCCAAAAATAGAAAGCCTCATGCATTTCAGGGGGCAATGTCCTTGAATTGGCTGCTGAAACCTGCTTTCTCACAGATGCTCATACTCTCTTCGAGGCCGGCATCACTATATTGACCAATATAGTAAGCCTTGATGAATGGGGGTCCCCAAGAACCCTTGAGGTGTGTTGGTTTGTTTCTTTCAGCTATACTACGAGAAAATAAAAATATTCCAACTCTCAGCCGTTGATATGGTGCTTCTGTTCTAAATCTCTTGGGTTGCTCTGGCAGTCAGGAAGGCAATCTGTTCCCAAAGAAATGTGCCACTTACAATCAGCAACATGATTTTTTGGGTGCCTGTTTTCCACTTAAACTAGAAATTTAGATATTCGCCCCTTGATTGCAGATCAATTTCCTTCTACTTTCAATAGTTTCAATATTGCTCTTTAAAAACACGCAACAGGAATCATAGACATTTATACATCTTCAAATGAAGGTATTTATTAAACAGTGGAATGAAAATGAACTGTGGGGGAGAGAGAACAGCGAAAGACTTACTTTAATGAGCATTTTAATTGCAGTTCTACTGTATGAATGCAGTTTGTAATTTACTTGGCAAGATAAAGCAACTCCAGAAGGACAGCCTGTGCTGCAGCTGATCCCTATAGAAGGATGTGCTATGTTGGTATCCTTAGCTGCCATTTCCTTGTGTAGCAGTCAAAGTACACTCATAGCTTTTTTCACTGCTCAATAAGCTTAATACCAAACACAAGTCTGTATGAGTGAGTGGGCGGGAAATAAACAGCTTGAAAAAAGATACCTCCAACTTGAAATTCGTTTTTCTAATAAAAACGGCAACAGGCACTGTTTTTTTGAGCCTAAACAGTTGTAACAAGTATAGAGGTTAAGGAAAATAATACAGTAAAAGCGTGGGTTCCTCTTTGCATTTAATTTGCAGATATTCAAAACTAGTATGTTGCTAGGAGAAGGTAATATCAATTATATATGTATATATATATACCAAAAGTATATTACCAAAAGTATTGGGACGCCTGCTTTTACCCGCACATGAACTTTAATCGCATCCCAGTCTTATGCCCCGCACACGCGGCCGGATTTTCCGATGGAAAATGTCCAATCGGAGCGTGTTGTCGGAAATTCCGACCGTGTGTGGGCTCCATCGGACATTTTCCATCGGATTTTCCGACACACAAAGTTGGAGAGCAGGAGATAAAATTTTCCGACAACAAAATCCGTTGTCGGAAATTCCGATCGTGTGTACACAAATCCGACGGACAAAGTGCCACGCATGCTCAGAATAAATAAAGAGATGAAAGCTATTGGCCACTGCCCTGTTTATAGTCCTGACGTACGTGTTTTACGTCACCGCGTTTAGAACGATCGGATTTTCCGACAACTTTTTGCGACCGTGTGTAGACAAAACAAGTTTGAGCCAACATCCGTCGGAAAAAATCCTAGGATTTTGTTGTCGGAATGTCCGAACAAAGTCCCACCGTGTGTACAGGGCATTAGTCTGTAGGCTTCAATATTGAGTTGGCCCACCCTTTGCAGCTATAACAGCTTCAACTGTTCAAGGCTGTCCACAAGGTTTAGGAGTGTGTCTATGGGAATATTTGACACTATTTGGCACTGATGTTGGTTGAGAAGACCTGTCTCTATTCTAGTTCATCCAAAAGGTGTTCTATCTGGGAGAGGTGAGGCCAGTCAACTTCCTCAACCCCAAATGCGCGCATCCATATCTTTATGGACCTTGCTTTGTGCACTGGTGTGAAGTCATGTTCAAACAGGGAGGGGCCATCCCCAAATACCAAAGGTGCTTTATCGGGTTGAGATCTGGTGACTGTGGAGGCCATTGGAGTACAGTGACCTCATTGTCATGTTCAAGAAAACAGTGGTGAGATGATTGGAGCTTTGTGACATGGTGCATTATCCAGCTGTAAATAGCCATCAGAAGATGGGTACACTGTAGTCATAAAGGATGGACATGGTCAGCAACAATACTCGGGTAGGCCGTGACATTTAAATGATGCTCAATTGGTACTAAGGGGTCCAAAGTGTGCCAAGAAAATATCCCCCACACCATTACACCACCACCAGCCTGAACCATTGATACAAGGCAGGATAGATCCATGCTTTCATGTTATTTACCCAAATCCTGACCTGACAATCTGAATGTCGCAGCTGAAATAGAGACTCATCGGACCAGGCAACGTTTTTCCAGTCTTCAATCTCCCTCAATGAACTGTAGCTCTCCAATGCCGGCAGCACTCATGCAGCCCCAGACCATGACACTCCCACCACCATGCTTGACTGTAGGCAAGACACACTTGTCTTTGTACTCCTCACCTGGTTGCCACCACACACGCTTGACACCATCTGAACCAAATATTTTTATCTTGGTCTCATCAGACCACAGGACATGGTTCCAGTAATCCATGTCCTTGGTCTGCTTGTCTTCAGCAAACTGTCTGCGGGCTTTCTTGTGCATGATCTTTGGAAGAGGCTTCCTTCTGGGAGAACCGCCATGCAGACCAATTTGATGCAGTGTGGCGTATGGTCTGAGCACTGACAGGCTGACCCCCCCACCCCTTCAACCTCTGCAGCAACGCTGGCAGCACTCATACGTCTATTTCCCAAAGACAACCTCTGGATATGACGCTGAGCACGTGCACTCAACTTCTTTGGTTGACCATGGTGAGGCCTGTTCTGAGTGGAACCTGTCCTGTTAAACCGCTGTATGGTCTTGGCCACCGTGCTGCAGCTCAGTTTCAGGGTCTTGGGAATCTTCTTATAGCCTAGGCCATCTTTATGTAGAGCAACAGTTATTTTTTTTTCAGATCCTCAGAGAGTTCTTTGCCATTAAAGGTGCCATGTTGAACTTCCAGTGACCAGTATGAGAGAGTGAGAGCGATAACACCAAATTAAACACACCTGCTCCCTATTTACACCTGAGACCTTGTAACACTAACGACTCACATGACACCGGGGAGGAAAAATGGCTAATTGGGCCCAATTTGGACACTTTCACTTAGGGTTGTACTCACTTTTGTTGCCAGCGGTTTACTTTACACTACACTACTTTACATTGTAGCAATGTGGCATTTCTTCAGTGTTGTTGGTAAGGGGCAGTATTTTTATTGGTGGAGGAACCCTTCTGTCACCACGTTCTTCTGGGTGTTACAGTTGCATGATTTACACTGTATGGATGCTGGTCTAACCAACATTTGAAGGACTGTTCTGCCAGTGAACCTTCTTCCTTTATTCCTCTGAAGTGGACTGAACTTATTCATTTATCCATGTTTTTCATTCTGACGTTTTATATATTTGTCGCTGGTGGTCACGTTATAGTGGGTGCATAATATCTTATTTAGATGTGACCGAATTGTTTTATTTACATCTACCATTCAACCTTTATAGCGCAGCTTTTTGTTTGTTATTTGTATTTCTTCAGTGTTGTTACATAAAAAGATATAATAAAATATTTACAAAAATGTGAGGGGTGTACTTACTTTTGTGAGATACTGTACAGTGGAACCTCGGATTGCGAGTAACGCGGTTAACGAGTGTTTCGCAATAGGAGCACTGTATTTTTTTAAAATCGTAACTCGGTTTGTGAGTCTTGTCTCGCAAAACGAACATGATTCAGGTCAAAGCGTGTGCAATTCCGCATTTGGCCTGAGGTGGGGGGGGGCACCGGAGCCGAGCAGCACCGAGCGGCGCTGTTCGGAAATGCACGGAAAGGCCTGAGGACAGCTCTGCTGACAACGGCAAACCTGAGGAACGGAGTCTTTCCGAGTTTTGCCGAGGTCAGCCGAGGTGTCCTCGGGCCTTTCTGGCCGTTTCCGAGGCTCTCCGGTGCCCCCCCCCACCTCTGGCCACATGCGGTATTGCATGCCATTGAAGTCAATGCAGAACAAATTATTTTCGTTTCCATTGACTTCAATGGAGAAACTCGCTTTGATATGCGAGTACTTTGGATTACGAGCATTCTCCTGGAACGGATTATGCTCGTAATCCGAGGTTCCACTGTATATATGTATATACAAAGTGAAGCGGGCAGCAGGTGCACTCAGTGGGACTTACAACAGGAGAGATTTCCCAACATAGTTTAATAAAAAATGCAGTTAAAATGACCATATCTTCCACTCAAAATTGAAAATTTGGCCTAGACAGTTTTGTATTCAGGCACAGTTCTATTGTTTTGTTCTTTGGAATCTGCAGTCTCCCTGTCCCTAAAGATTGCGGGGGGGGGGGGGGGGGGGGAAGTAAACAATTTATAAAAGGGAGACAAAAATAATTAAATATATAAAACAACAAATTCACAAAAGGTAAATATTGTTATTTTAGACATGTGACTATAATTCTCATATCCTTTTGGCCTAAAATGAACTTAATTGTCACTTTTTCGAAAACAAGTTTTCTTTTTGTGGCATGTTCGTTTTTTTTAATTGAACCTAACGTATAATAAATTGGCTTGAAAATGCTGAAGAATTGATTTTTCATAAAAAGATTTTGAACTTCTTGTCCTTGAATGATGTATTTACTTGCTGTTTAGGTACAATGCATCATTTTCACTGAAAATACTGATTGCAATATTTCTCTCATTCTCTTTTCTCATTACTTTTTGCTAATTGGATAAAGTTATATCTAGCTGTCACAACAACATGAAATAAAAGTGATAAAGCAAAAAACGTTGAAGAGACCAGAGGGAGAACGTTCCTGAGATAATAAAGATGAGATTGTTTATACAGAGGATTGAGGAGGATTAGAAGGAGAGAAAGGAAGGAAGGAAGGAAGGAAGGAAGGAAGGAAGGAAGGAAGGAAGGAAGGAAGGAAGGAAGGAAGGAAGGAAGGAAGGTAGGGAGGGAGGGAGGGAGGGAGGGAGGAAGGAATAGAAAAGGAAAGTAATGAAAAGGAAAGGAAGGGATGGAGAGAGGAAAGGGAGGAAGAGAGGGAAAGAAAGAAAGAAAGAAAGAAAGAAAGAAAGAAAGAAAGAAAGAAAGAAAGAAAGGAAGAGGAAGGAAGGAAGAAAATAAGGGAGGAAAGAGAGAAGGAAAGGGGGGAGAGAGGAAGGTAGGGAGAGAGGAGGGAAGGGAGAAAGGAAAGGAAAGGAAAGGAAAAGAAAGGAAAGGAAAAGAGGGAGAGAGGAGGGAATGGAGAGAGTGAGGAAAGAAGGAAGGAAGGAAGGAAGGAAGGAAGGAAGGAAGGAAGGAAGGCTTTGCAGCCAAACGAGTCCTGCCTAGTTCTTGGTTGTAATATGCGGCTATAATATCTAATATGTATATTCAGACTGGAGGAAGCGGTATATGATGGAAGGAAAGAAGGACAGGAAAGGAAGGGAGGGAGAGAGGGGAAGAAAGAGAGAGAGAGAGAGAGAGAGAGAGAGAGAGAGAGAGAGAGAGAGAGGGAGAGAAGGGAAGGGAAGGAAGAAGATAAAGAAGGAAGGAGAAAAGGAAAGGAAGGAAGGAAGGAAGGAAGGAAGGAAGGAAGGAAGGAAGGAAGGAAGAAAATAAGGAAGGCAGGAAGAAAGGAAGAAAAGAAGGAAGGAAGGAAGAAAAGAAGGAAGGAAGAAAAGAAAGAATGAAGGAAGAAAGGAAAGGAAGGAAAATAAAGGAAAGGAAAGGAAAGGAAATGGGAGGGGATGGAAGGAAGGAAGGAAGGAAGGAAGGAAGGAAGAAAATAAGGAAGGCAGGAAGAAAGGAAGGAAGAAAAGAAGGAAGGAAGAAAAGAAGGATGAAGGAAGAAAGGAAAGGAAGGAAAAGAAAGGAAAGGAAAGGAAAAGAAAGGAAGGAAGGGAAAGAAAGAGAGAGAAAGGAAGGGAAAGAAAGAAAGAAAGAAAGAAAGAAAGAAAGAAAGAAAGAAAGAAAGAAAGAAAGAAAGAAAGAAAGAGAAAGAAAGGAGTAAGTAAGGGAAAGGAAGGGAGGGAGAGAAGAAGGAAGGAAGGAAGGAAGGAAGGAAGGAAGGAAGGAAGGAAGGAAGGGAGGAAGGAAGGAAGGAAGGAAGAAAGAAAAAGAAAGAGAAAAAGAAAGAAAGGAAGGGAAGGGAAGGAAGAAAAAGAAGGAATTTGTGTTTTCTTAGCAACATGTCTGAACGGATGACACTCGTGTGAAAGGGGCCTTACTCACCCCTTTCATGACCAGGCCATTGTTTGCTTTTCAGCACTGTGCTACTTTATGCAACTCTGTACCCAAATGAAATGTATGTAAATTTTTTCCCACACACACATAGGGGGAATACAATTTTTAGTTCTTGTTTAGATCTCCTTTAACTCCCCTTTTCCATTCCCAATCCAGTCCATAATAACTCATCAACTGATTTGGCAATGCTAAAATGTATTTACTCCTACCAATAAAGCTTCATTGAATTCGAAAGAAAGAGAGAAAGAAAATGAAATGAAGAGAGAGAAAGGGACAGGAAGAGCAATACAAAGAGAGAGATACAGAAAAAAAAATCACTGACAACATTAAATACAATACTGAATTGTACATACACTTGCAGTATATTTTATTGTAATATTTTTCCTATTAGACAGGAGGAAACTCTGACAGATCTTTAAACATCTTGTCATGTCCTAACACCTCCTCTACTACTGTCAATATTGTGAAACCGGAGGATGCCGCGAATGAGCGATTCTTATAGGGCCATTTGTTTGAGAAAGCGAAATAAGAAAGCATTTTTCATACGTGAATCTGCATTACTTAGACAGCAGCCTTGGACGGCGAGCTCTGCGCAGGAAATAAATGACTTACAATAGGGCTGAAAATCCCGTCTAAGGATTTTATTAATCCGCTACATCAATATCTGCAGCGAGGATTGCTAAATCATGTTATCAAGTAAACTCTATCAGCCGGGCTTTCAAAATTATCAAATCATTTGACATCTCTACGGATGGAGAGATGTTGGGGTTGATATTCCGGTATTATGAACATGCAGAGTTAAAAGCATTTTTTTCCAAGTAGCTAATTATGAGAAAACCAATCCTTCTCTTTAGCAATGCAAAGGCCTTTTATAGTTTCCAGGGTGTTATATAGCAGAGCAAGAAGCTCCAGCACAGGAGCATACTTGGAGTAGTTTAGTCCTAGTTATCATCACCATTACGAGGTGTGTCTAAAAATTTCACTGAATGGTCCTGATTACGGGTGGGCAAACGGTTTGGCCCGAGCGTGAGTTCGGGCTGAACATTTACTTGTTCAGCCGCTCGCTGAACACCCGCATTTGCAGGACGACGAACACCCTGCAATGCATTGTGTGTTGCACAGTGCATTCTGCGCCCTGATTGGGCAAAGCTTTGCCCAAAATCTTTGCCCTATCAGGGCACTGTATAACAGTGGCAGCTGGTGTTTTTTTTTTAGGGGAAGGGGCGGAAAGCAAACCACCCCCCACGAGCAGCACCCACCCCTCCGCCGTTTGTCGGTCAGTCCAGCACTTACACCCATCCGCGGGTGGCAGGCAGCAGGCAGCGTGGTGCAGCAGCTCCGTGTCATCTCCTGCATGGTGGCTTCCAGCTCCTCCCCTCCTCCTCCTCCTCCTCCTAGGCATCCAATAGGATTGCCTGTCCTTTCAGCTGATCGGTTGACCAGTGTCAAAACCAGCTTCCTGATTGGTTGGAGGGAGGATCAGTGTTTCAACAGTGAATATTCATTCGCTGTTGTAACACACCTGGGTGGGATCAGAGCGCACTCTCTGAGACCCGAGCCCACCCTATATTGAAGCCTATTAGAGCCTCTGGCTTCAATTGGTGGATGAAAAAAACAGCACCCCCGCATTGGAATCCATGCGGCAGTGTCCTGAAAGGGGACAGACGCATGGATGGGGGGGACGATGGACGGGGGATGGTGCCTGTGTGCCCTTAATGGACGGGCCGCCCTTGCTGTATAAGCTGGTTGTTAAGGAGTGGGGTCGGGAAGCCCGCTGACAGCTAAACAATAAAAAAAAGAACAAAGTGGCTTGGGGTCCTCCCCACAGTCCATACCAGGCCCTTTGGATCTGGTATGGATTTGAAGGGGAACCCCACGCCAAAAAAAAAAAAACACGTGGGGTCCCCCCTGGTGGCACTGACCCCTTCTGACATCACATGCCCAGCAGGCACCAGTTCGTGATGTCAGAAGGGGGCGGTGTCATTGGGTGACGTAGTCAGGTGGCCCGCCCTTAACCTATATAAGAAATGTCAGAGCAGGCATGCAGAGTGCAGAGCTGGCATTCAGTGGGAGGCCTCCCGGGAGGCAGAGCAATTTAATTTTTTGGTTCGGTGTGCGGTGTGATTGACAATGGATTTACATTGAGGGACACTATTTTTTTAATTTTTATTAAAGGATTTGTCAAAAAATGTGTCTTGTGTTTATTACTTTTTGACACTTTTTTGGTGAATGGATAGGGGTACTATGTACCCGATACTCATTCACATGGGGGGGCAGGATCTAGGGGCCTCCTTGTTAAAGGGGCTTCCAGATTTTGATAAGTCCCTTGCCCACAGAGCCCCCCGCCCCAAAAGTACCCTCCCTATGCTGTGGGCATGTGGCCTGATATGGTTCAGTGGGGGGGTGGGGCATTTGCCACCTTTCCTGACCTGCCAGGCTGCATGCCTGGATAAGGGTCTGGTATGGATTTTGGAGGGGACCCCACACCATTTTTGTTTATTTTTTTTCCAATAGTCAGGTGCGGGAAATTGCAAGTGAGAAATTTTAAATGGGATTTGACTCATTTTTTTGTATTTAGAAATGTAATTTTTGCTGCAGCTTGTTCTTTGCATGCTACAGATGTGCCACTTTTCAAGCACATTAGGGGATCCCCCAGGCACTATATTTAAAGGAATTTTTCATTTTTATTGTTGTACTTTAAGCATAATTAAAATCACTGCTTCTGAAAAAACAATTGTTTTTATAAAAAAAAAAATCTTATTGATACATATTCCCCAGTGCAATACCCAGACCCCTATACCCCTTTTATGGCCAATTACTTACATATTAGCCTTCAAAATGGGCACTTTTAATTTTTCTTATTTGGCTCCCATAGGCTTCAATGGGGTTTGTTACTCGGGTTAGAACATTTCCCCTGTTTGGGAATTCTGCTGCGAACCAAACAGGGGGGTGTTCGGCCCATGTCTAATCCTGATATCTCAATGGGAACATGGGCCAGGCGCACGCACGTGCACATGTCTGAGATCTGTTGAGAAGCGCCACCTAGCCTGGAGTACACGTGACCACCAGGGTAAACTCGATGTGGGCAGTCAAACGTAGTCAGCGTGAGAGGTAGAGTGTAATAGAGCAACTGCGGAGCAATATTTTTTTTTTCATAGAGAATAGAGTTCACTAGTTTTTAACCGCAGAGTCTAGTAGTTTCCACTGCAGAGTTCAGAATTCAATGCTATGTACCACAGAGATCAGTAGTCTGTACCGCAGAGTTCTGAGTTCAGTATTTTGTACCACTGAGATTAGAGTTTACTAGTTTGTAATGCAGTTGTACGGGACAGATGACGTAAGCAGAAAATGTGCTTACAACTGGTTCAAACGCTTTCGTGATGGGAAATAAACGATTGAGGATGAGCCACGTTCGGGTCGGCGGTCGACAAGCAGAACCCCAGACATGATCAAGCGAGTGCGACAAATGCTGGCACGAGATCGGCGACTGACTCTACGACTGATGGCAGAGGAATTGGGCATTAGCAAGGACACAGTGCGCACCATCATCTTCAAAGATGTGGGTAAGCAGGAGATCTGTTCCCGGTTTGTGTCGCACAAGCTGACAGACGAACAGAAAGCAAAATGGATGGAACACTCTGTAGATTTAATTACCATGTGTGACCAGGATCCATCCTTTCTACGAACCATCATCACAGGGGGTGAGACCTTGTACTATCAGTTTGATCTGGAATTCTTGGCTCAGCATGGCCTACCTGTTCTAGATCATCCACCGTACTCCCCTGATCTGGTGCCTGCAGGCTGCTTTTTGTTTCTCGGCCTGAAGAACATCACAAAAGACGCATGTTTTGCGGATGTAGCGGCAATCCAAGAATGTATGACAGCGGTTCTGCGATGAGTTCCTAAAGAGGCCTTTGCTGACGGTTTCCAGAAGCTTTATGAACGTTGCCAAAAGTGTGTTGCGAAAGATGGCGATTATTTTGAAGGTCAATAAAGGTAATTGGTTTGTGTCTTCTGTTTTGTTTATTTTCTGATACCATTCACCAAACTTTTAGACACACCTCATATGCTGTGGTTGTCAGGAGTGTGTAACTCTCCTGTTCCTTGGTCTTATCCCAGCATCCTGATGTTGGCTGAGCTGCACTCTCCTTGTCTGACTGTCCACCTGCAGGGTGAATGGTGTAGACACCGGGTGGAGACCAAACCTGTTTTAAGCCTGCCAAGCCTTTAGTGAAATGCTTGTGAAAGTGTTTGCAACATGTGCTTTAATCTCCCTGTTTGCCTGCCTTGTTCCCGTGTGTTGACCTTACCTTTTACTGATTCCCAGCCTGCCCGCTAGTTTGGATTCCCTTGTTATTGACCTCAGATTGAACTTTGGACTACTCTCTGAACTCATGAACTGTCATTTGACAAATGGATTTCATCCTGAGTACTTTCTGAATGTTATCTGCCCAGAACCTGGATTGCTATTGGACCACTCTGCCTGTCTGACAACCGCAAGTACCTGTTTGCTGTGCTTACCTTGCACCTGCCGCGGTGTGGTAGTCAGGCACTATAGCATTGTGTATACGACCTGGGGGCAACCTTATACTGGTATGCCTGCTTACCTTATGAGAGAGGGGGCTGCTATAGGTGACGAACACAGAGCCAGCTATAGTGCCTGACCATCAATTCTAGGGGTAGGCGTGGCAGTGGTCATATCCCTGTTATCAAATTGAGAGTTTACGAAAATGTTTTTGTATACAATATATATCCAAACATTTGTGGTCACTTGACCATCCCTCATTGATGAATTTTTTGGACATCCCATTCCCAAAACATACATATTAATATAGAGTTTGCTGCTCTGTCTTTAACTTAAGCATTCACACATGTTATATTATCCTGACTTTAATTAATGTGTCCAGGATCTTTACTGAAAGTCAATAGGACACTAAAGCTCTGATTAAGGAGGTTTGTTTGGGCCCTGAAATGTGATGGCCTGTTTCCTCTGGAACACATTTGTTTTACACTACTGGCTCTATTATATGCAGTATATGTTTGTCAGGAACATTGTATGAGCCAATAATGCAAGCATGTATGAGCTCGCACGCACGTGTGGACATATGCGCACGTCCACTGCTGCCAAGCAGGCTATTTAAACCTGGACTCTGCAAAAGCTCATTGCCGAACGGTCTTCAGTCCTTCTCCTGTGTTCTTGATCCCGATACTCGATCTGTGATTGACCCAGCTTCCACCTGACGTTGCTTTCGAATTACCCTTGTCTGCTTTGTTCACTGTCTATCTCCTCTACTGATCTCAGCCTGGATTACTGAATATGCTCCTGCCAAGTGAAATTGTACCTTCTACAGAGGGTCTTTCTCTCCCAGGCCAGTGCTTTGAGAGGTTGTAAACCCAGAAGAGTCCTTCTTGCCCTGTTACAGGGGGTTCTTCAACAATGAACAGCGCCTATTTAAACTGAGTCCTTCTCTACGAACACTCCAGGTGTTGGCACCACTACAAACTGAGTCCCCCTCCAGGGACACTCCAGGTGTTGGCACTACTCCAGACTGAGTCCTCCTCTAGGGATGCTCCAGGTGTTGGCACTACTCCAGACTGAGTCCTCCTCTAGGGATGCTCCAGGTGTTGGCACTACTCCAGACTGAGTCCTCCTCTATGGATGCTCCAGGTGTTGGCACTACTCCAGAATGAGTCCTCCTCTACCAACACTCCAGGTGTTGGCACTACTCCTGACTGAGTCCTTCTCTCGGGACACTACAGGTGTTGTCGAAGGAGCCCGTCCATGCACACAATCTCAAGGAGACAATATACCACAATAAGAGTAACCAGGAATTAGGGGTGTATAAGTAACTCCCCATCCCTGACCACTCCTATACTTATGATTAAGCCTGTCATGATGAAATGGAAAAAACGCAAGGACTAATTAAAATAAATGCTACTCTACCTTTAAGGGGATAGTTGGAATAGCCTTTTACCATCATTTTTTTTAATATAAAATATTAAAACATTTTAAATTAATTTTAGACGTGTGACGAATGGTCTTTTTTTTTTTTAGCTTGGAGGAGAATTCATGTCCTTTCAATGGTTGGCATAGAGATGTTAGGAGTGGCCTATGTTACGTAGGTTGACCACTTAGGGCCTCACATTAAAAAATGATATGCGGCCATCATTAATTCTCCCTTGTTAGCAATTAAAATGCTATTCAGTTCAATGGATACTTCAAGTACCTATACAAACAAGCCTGAACAAAACGTAATACATATTTTTTTTTCATAGGTGATTATTTCACTGTTCTGCTATTAAATATCAGATATGTTGGAAAGAAGGAGTTATATTTTATAGTGAAAACATAGAAACTTTTCCTGGTAACATTTTTTTTTTCTCCTACAGGAACAAGTCGTTCTTTAGTTATATATTCTCTCTTGTCGCTGACGGATATACGTGAGAGAAGCTGTCATCTCTGTGTATTATATATGTTGTATCACCTTTCCTGTAGTATGCCTGTGTTCCCTGTGAGCCCATGCCACAAGATAACTGGCTCCTGTGAGCGACAGTTCCTTCAGAATCTGCTGAGCGCTGAGCCATATCAGGAAAGGAGGAGATGAAAGACAGTATTGTGTGTCTGTGTGTTTATTGTATCCAGAGCATACAAACACAACCTCCTTATACAGTGGGAGGCAAAACAACCTGTACAAGAGGATAATGTTCTATAAGATTGTGTCACTTTCTTTTTTCCTTCTCTCCTTCCTTTTTTAATCTTTACATCTCTACTCTCCTCTCCCTTCATTCTCCTTCCTTTACGTTCCTTTTTTTTCCCATTCTTTCTTTTTTAATTTTGCTTTTTTTTTTTGCTTCTCTTTTCCTTTTTTGCCTTTCTTTTGATTCCTTTTTCTGTTTTTATTTTCCATCTTTCTCTTCTATTCGTTCCTTTAGCTTTCCTTCAATTTAAATGTTTCTTCCATTTTCATTTTTTATTATTATTATTATTATTTTTATTATACAGTTTGAGCAGTACTTAGGGCAGACAGTACAAATACAATACAATTCAATACAGGAGGATTCAGAGGGCCCTAATCATTAGAGCTTACAATCTAGGAGATAGGGTCAAGTGATACAAAAGGGTAATAGCTGTGGGGGGTGAGCTGATGAAGAACATAGAAGAAGCACAGTTGTTATGTGAAGGGTAGATAGGCTTCTCTGAAGAGAAAAGTTTTCAGGGATTGCCTAAAAGTGGATAGATTTGGAGTCTGACAGATTGGGGTAGGGGATTCCAGAGGATGGGAGAGGCTCTGGAGAAGTCATGGAGGCAGATATGGGAGGAGGTGATGAGGGAGCTAGAGAGCAGGGGGTCTTGGGAGGAACAAAGAGGACAATTAGGTTGGTATTTTGAGACTAGGCTAGTGATTTAGCTGAGTTGTGGATGGCTTTGTAACTTATTGTTAGTATTTTAAAATCTATAAAAATAATTTATGATAATCTCATTTATCTCCAACTATAGTATTATTTTTCTAATACAGAAAACCATCCTTTATCAGTTTGACAACAATCCTTTTGAAGGTTCAACGTGTTTCTTGGATTACAAGCCACTTCTTCAGGAGAAGATGTTGGAGATATTTAAAAACATATCTATAATAGTACAAAAAAAACAAATCATTCGTTTCTACATTTCCACAATTATTGGTTACATCTTTATGCTATGTACCTGAAATCTCATTGGGTCCGTTGAAATGACTTGGAGGGTCCAAATAAGAAGGGTACAACATCGGGCAGACAAGGCAACTCCATATAACATACCAGGATCAACCTCTCCGTTCTTCATTTATATACTGGAATCAGGAGGGACACTCTTTAGATCTATACTATGAAAGGGGATAGAGATATTTATAACCTTATAGGATAATAATAGAAAATATCCTTAAGTTCCCTATTTATTAAAATAAATTGGGTGTTATACCCCTGATGTAAGATATATAGTATTAGTAACGTAAATACATCTAAGGAGCTTAGTCCCTCAAAAACCTTACCCCATATTCACCTACTTGCCAAAGAGTAAGGACCAGATGGATCTCATTGATCAGATAAATATTTCCCTAAAAAAGCAACAACCAAAAGTTACCAAATATAAAGAGGGAAAAAAATGAGGTACACATATTGTTCAAAATTGATATTAAAGGTTACAATTTAAAAAAAAACAAAAAAAAATCTTATACTTATGGTTTTGCACAGAGCAGCCCCAACCCTCCTCTTCTTGGGTCCCCCGGCGGTGCTCTCGACTCTTTCCCGCTGTCGAGTGCCCCCACATGCTCACTCCCGAGCCCTGCTTTGCTTGTCCATAAGACACACAGAACGGGTTTCTGCCTCTCCCCGCCTTCCTTCTCACTGGCTGTGATTGGCTCCCGCTACTGTCTGTCAGCCAATGAGGAGACAGAGACCTGGGAGAGGAGCCACTCTCGTGCAAATCACTGGATCATGATCGGGCTTGGACAAGTATTAGGGGGAGGTGCATACTGAAGGTTTTTTACCTTCATGCATAGAATGCATGAGGGTAAAAAACCTTCAACCTTTAGAACCACTTTAATATCATTCAACCATAAGCCATGATACTTCCTCTATATCACCATCTATCGTCCAGCTTTACTCCAGTTTGCTCTGTGTCCTTCCACAGGGACCCAGGATGTTAAATGGGGGAGCCCATCCACCCCTGTATTTATATACCCCTGTATCAGTTGATTATTTATGCCATCTGCAATGCCAAGAAGTGGAATGTGATCCAAGAAACACATTGAGCCTTCAAAAAGATCATTGAGTATAGTCAGAAATGGTTTGATGTATTAGAAAAATACGATAGTTGGGGATAAGGAGATTATCATAAATAATTTTATCGTTTTTTTTTTTAATGTTATATATTTAGCAATAAATTGATGGGAATTTTATTTGTATGGTGTGACTTGTGCCTCAAACATCCTTAAAAATCGGTATCTACATTTAGCTGTTTGTCGGGAACTCAAGGAAAACTGTTTGCTTTTTTCTCGACACGCACAGAGATGTGCTGCCCTTGCATGATTTTGGAAAAGGTTCAGTGACCTATTGTCTGCGTTTCCTATGGGTAGGGCAGCCCATTAAAATGAATGAGCTGCCCTACATATACTCGGAGCCCATGGAAAATATGCAAAAAAGCGAATCCGCACTCCGTCACACCTTCATGGTGTGAATGGAGCCTTATTGTTGTATGACCTCTCCAGGAGAACATCAAGCCATGCACTCCACCTTCTTTATGCAGCAACTCCTCACTTTCCAAATAAAAGTTTAGAGCGAACAATTAAGGAAAAGAAAACGTGATGCGTGATGAAGATGTGATGCATGTGCAAATCAATTTGTTCACAGCCTCCTTAATGGTTTACATGGATTAAATCCAGCAAAACAAAAATGTAACTCAAAAAGCTTCTAATTGAATTGCCCGAATGCCAGCCCAATAGTCATCAGTAGAGTGAAGATTAGATAATGCATATTTCGCTGTGGAAGGCAGAAGGTGTGGAGTTTGTAGCATCAGCGAGTGAGTAAGCAGCAAAAGCGGAAAATTAGATAAGGAACAATTTTCGACCATGGACTAATGGATTTCAGCATTCTGTAAGAAAGACAAGAAGGCTAGTGTGTGATTTAAAGGGTATCCCCATTGGAAAACCAAAACTATAGCTTGAATAGATGATATCAAGTAAGGCAACTTGTTTAAATGATACTTATGTAGTGCTTACCCCCAAAGGGGCCACTATTTTCCTGGGTTCTCTGTTCCCAGAGCTCATAACTCTGTAAGCAGCACAATGCTTTCCCGACACGCCCGGGCTGAAGACAATATATACAGTATATGCATCAACCAGAGAAATGGAAATGGCAACAACCCTCAAACAACTTTATAAAGTGGTAGAGAATTATATATATTGTTGATAATAAGCCAATTGTCAAGAGGATTATGTCTAAGCCCTATACCAGGGATGGTCTTGCCTAAGGGAAAATGTTTCAATAATTAGTCTGTATGAAATCTTTTCGCTGCTGGCCAGCACATTAGGGCCCAGATCCAGAGTTAGAGCACTCAAGATAGGTCCCTCCTAACCTGGGTATAGCTCCCTTCACTGTGTCCCAAGCAAACAATACTGTTCATCTTAAATAGCATGCAGTAGGATTTGGCCAGTAGCCTCTCACCAACTCTTGGGCTGACAGCTGTTCTCTTTAGCAGCTCAATGGAGTTCTCCCCAATGATCAGTCAGCAGGACCAGTCAGCAACAGTGGTGTTCCCCCTAATGATCAGATGGCAGCACCAGTCAGTAACAGTGGCGTCTTCCACAGTGATCAGACAGCAGCATCAGTCAGCCACTGTTTCGTTCTCCCCAACAATCAAGCAGTAGCACCAGTCAGTGACAGTGGCGTTCTTCCCAATGATCAGGTGGCAGCACCAGTCAGTGACAGTGGTGTTCTCATGTACCAAAAAAATGTTCGCTACTCCGTCTCTCTGCATCTCGGCTGTGATGGCAAAATGTTCTGCTAACAGTATGCAGTACAATCTGTCTTCCACAATGTTCTCACCACATCTGCCTCGAGTCCATCAACAGTCCTTCCTTTTCCTCTCTACAGGGGGATATGTTGGGATATGTAGTCCTAGAGCCAATCTATAATATAGGCAATGTCTCTTTGGGGCCCAAATCTCCCACAAGTTATAGTTTTTAGCAGCAGGCTCTCTGTCCTTCCCACAATCCACAGCAGCTCCATTTCCTCTTCCTCTCTGTAATCCTGGGTGGTGACCGGGGCTCAGAACTTTTTTGTTTTTGTTTAATATTTTGCCTTGGCGTAATAAATAAATGAGTTGGTTAATTCTAATATAATTGAAGATTTAATTCATGTCATCCTCTTTACGTTCTTTCCTTGAGGCTGTACATAGAAAGTTCTTCTGGTCTTTCCAGATATGTTTTAAACCCATCAGACCTTGCTTTGTTTTGCTGCCTGTTTCTGTGCTCTCTTTCCATCCTCCAGAACTGGACACTCTATCTAATGCTAGCCAAACACAGCTAGATTTCTTCAGCCAATGAGCTGAAGCAGATTGATAAATCTCCACTGCTAACTATTGTATTCAGCAGCACTCGTGGGTGCCTGAATACTCAAAAAATGACTTCATCTAATTGTTTATTTTACTTTTTTTGAGCTGCTTTCAGCACCACCCACAGCGCAAATGTGATCCGTTTATGGCCAGGTTAAAGCTATATAGTGGAATCAAGCTTCCAGGCATGGGCTTGAAATGGTGGCCTGGGTTTAAAGTCTAATGGGGCGTACACACGGTCGGACTTTTCAGCTACAAAATTCCGACAGCCTGTCCGACAGACTTTCGACGGACTTTTGGCGGACTTTCGACGGACTTGCGGCGGACTTTCTAACGAACAGACTTGCCTACACACGATCACACAAAAGTCCGTCGAATTCTTACGTGATGACGTACACCGGACTAAAATAAGGAAGTTCATAGCCAGTAGCCAATAGCTGCCCTAGCGTGGGTTTTTGTCCGTCGGACTAGCATACAGACGAGCGGATTTTTCGACCGGACTCGAGTCCGTCGGAAAGATTTGAAGCATGTTTCAAATCTAAAGTCCGTCGGATTTGAGGCTGAAAAAGTCAGTTGAAAGTCCGGAGAAGCCCACACACGATCGGATTACCAGCCAGCTTTAGTCCGTCAGCGTCCGTTGGACTTTTGTAGCTGAAAAGTCCGACCGTGTGTACGCCCCATAAGCACCCTCTCAATGTTGACGGCATGTGGCCTGCTACGGTTCAGGAGGAGGGGCGCTCTCTCGTCCCCCCCCTCTTTTCCTGTGGCCTGCCATGTTGCGTGCTCAGATAAGGGTCTGGTATGGATTTTTGGGGGGACCCCCACGCCATTTTTTTTAAATTTTGGTGCGGGGTTCCTCTTAATATCCATACCAGACCTGAAGGGCTTGGTATGGAATTTGGGGGGACCCCACACATTTTTTTTTTATTTTGGTTCG
The DNA here is from genome assembly GCA_037952835.1 of Lithobates septentrionalis. Taxonomy (NCBI): domain Eukaryota; kingdom Metazoa; phylum Chordata; class Amphibia; order Anura; family Ranidae; genus Lithobates; species Lithobates septentrionalis. The sequence goes on from JBBDGP010000364.1 coordinate 1,733,587, forward strand.
GGGTTCCCATGCCGTTTTTATCAATGAACATTTATGTGTATTGCCGGACCGACAATTCATTATAGCAGCGAGTAGTTTTAAATGACTTTTTTTCCTTTAGAAATGTCATTTTGCTGTCAGACTGTTCTAAACTCGGGAAACATGCACCCCTTTACAGGAATATTATAGACACCCCCAGGTACGAAATTTAAAGGAATATTACATTTTTATTGTTTCACTTTAAGCATTATTAAAATCACTGCTCCCGAAAAAATGTCTGTTTTTAAAACTTTTTTTTCCATTGATACATGTCCCCTGGGGCAGGACCCAGTTCCCCAAACACTTTTTAAGACAATACCATGCAGATAAGCCTTTAAAATTAGCACTTTTGATTTTTCATGTTTGTGTCCCATAGACTTTAACAGTGTTCGTGTGTTCGAACAAATTTTTTGAAAGTTTGCATGTTCTGCTGCGAACCGAACAGAGGGGTCTTCGGCCCATCCCTACGAACACCCGATGTTCGAGTGACCCGAACATCGGGTCCATCCCTAATCCTGGGCATGAATAGTCAAGACATAAGTCAGAGACAGATTGCTATCTACAGTAAATCATTAGCAGATGGACTAACTTATTGACCAGGTATGTGCTCAAGTTCCAAGAAAGTTGCATCAAAGTAGTACAGGACCCTTTTCAAAGTTGCTGCGACTTTAGGCTGCATAGATTGGAACGCATGCCATTTAAATCAATAGACTGTGACTTGTCATGCAAATGTGTCCAAAGCCTGAAGCTGGGGTCTCGCTTTAAAGTGGAGTTCCACCCTAAAGTGGAATTTCCGCTCATCGGATTCCTCCCCCCTCTGGTGCCTCAATTGGCTACTTTCAGGGGGAGGGGGGGTGCAGATACCTGTATAATACAGGTATCTGCACCCACTTCCGGGCATAGCTAGCCGCAGCTAGCCGAAAATGACCGCCCCCCCGTTGTGTTCTGGGAAACACACAGTTCCCACAACACAACGGGAACCAGTGTAGACGCGCAGCGCGACTCGCGCATGCGCAGTAGGGAACCGGGCAGTGAAGCCGCCATGCTTCACTTCCTGATTCAATGACCGAGGATGGCGGCGGGGGCAGCTGAGAGACGAGCGATCGATCGGCTTCGGCTGTCGACATCACTGGACCCTGGGACAGGTAAGTGTCCATTTATTAAAAGTCAGCAGCTGCAGTATTTGTAGCTGCTGGCTTTTAATATTTTTGTATAAGGTGGAGCTCCGCTTTAAAGTAAAAGGCCACCCTAACACTAAAATGTATTAATCTACAGGCATCCACGATCTAAGACTAACCTATCTAGCCCTGTAAAGAAGAAATCCGGTTTTCCGGTCCGATCCCATGCTGAGCTGTCAGCGGTGGCTTCACTGTGTAGATGTGTGCAAGAGAGGCGCTGACAACGGAAGCCCCATAGTAAGTCTATGGGTGACGTCACTTCCCATTCATTCCCCCTGCCGTTGTTGGCTGTCTCCTCTGCAGAGCTCTGCAGAGCTTCTGCCGCTGGAGACCAGATCGGAGCGACTTAAAAAAAGGTATGTAGACTGCTTTCTTCTTTATAGGGCTAAATAGGTTAGGATTGTGGATGCCTGTAGATTTACAGATTTACAAATTTTAGTGTTATGCCCCGTGTCGGACATTCCGACAACAAAATTCATGGATTTTTTCAGACGGATGTTGGCTCAAACTTGTCTTGCATACACACGGTCACACAAATCTTGTTGAAAATTCCGAACGTCAAGAACGCGGTGACGTACAACACGTACGACGAGCCGAGAAAATTGAAGTTCAATAGCCAGTGCGGCTCTTCTGCTTGATTCCGAGCATGCGTGGAACTTTGTGCGTCAGAATTGTGTACACAATTGTGACTGAAATTCCGATGGAAAATGTCCGATGGAGCCTACACACGGTCGGAATTTCCGGCAAAAAGCTCCCATCGAACATTTTCCATTGGAAAATCTGACCATGTGTACGAGGCGTTAGAATGGACTTCTACTTTAAAGACTTATTTAAGAGAACAGCTGTGTACAGAGGAGGTTTGAGCTGCAGTGTTTGGGGGGGGGGGGGTGTTCACCATAGTTGGGGTAATTTAAAGTCAGGTGTTATACTTCGAATCCTGGCTAATCTCACAAGATGTCTGTCCTGTAATGTGTAGTCATAAAATCCATGCATTCCCATCCTCTTTCTAATGCTAAATCCTCAGTGGACCAGCTTGAGGAAACTGGCAGAGGAAGCCAACACCTGATGACCTGCTATTCAATATGGTCCCATACATTTTGCTTCAGGAGAAAAGTAGTATGGCTGGCACAATGAGGACTAGCCATGTGGGTGAGCAGCAATTTTTAATTACAAATTATTGAATTAATTGTAAATTGCAAATAGTTCCAGATACTTTTTTTTTCTGCAGGGGTGGAGCTGTAGGATCTGATTTAATTAGGAACCAGTAGGATTTGTGCTGTGTTTAATTTCACCCCCATCATAATCTATAGGTATTATTTTTATACAAGCAATTTTTTTCAATAGCGTTACCTCCGTAAGGGCCGCTGGATGTTGCTTGTCCTCTTGTGCTGCCCAGCCCTTCTGACACTCTAGGTTCTGACATGGTGTATACACCTTTAAATGAACCAGACAGTAATCAATAATAACACTTTAATATGCAAAAAATAGTAGACACTGAATAATTAAATTGGATGGGCCCAAACAACTCAATGGTGGAGGGGGCCTGTGACTAGAGAAAGGTTGGCCTGCAGGGAACTCTATTCCTATGAAGGGAAAAAAGGGGCAAGTGGTATTTGGCCAGCTCACACCCTACAGATGATAAGGGTAGTCCAAGTGGCAGGCCTAAATACTGTATTTACCGGCGTGTTGGAGCTCAAAGAGGTTAAAAAGGGATATCCTCAGGGAGAAAAGAGAAGGTTCAAGCAGTCAGCAAGTAAATAATGGGTATAGCAGATGTGGCAAGTTCCCCTGTATTCTAGGTTATGATGTCTGCATACAGTGTCCATGTGCTGTATGTCACCGGCAAGAAGGGGATTTGGTCATAATAAGCCCACTCACCAGATCTTGAAGGTAGTCGGCTCACACAGGAACGCTTGAGGGTCTATGATAACTCAGCAGTCAAGATTGGCGCCTGCAGCGCAGTCCACCGTTTGCCAGCAGGAGGGACACAGGATACCCAGATGTCTGATACAGACCCTCCCAGGCGGAGACAGCAGTGGCTTTCAGGCCCCTGGTAGGCTGCGGTCCTAGCTGCCAGATGGTAGCCCTGAATGCTCACTGATAGATCTCAGGGAGAAGAGAGCGGGCAAACAGTCTGAGGGCAGCACTAGAGGAAACCAGGAGCAGGCTGCAGCCATAAGGCAATGTCCACTGTATTCATACTATAGTAGCCTGCATCTGGCTACCTTTTTTATTTTATGATGGCTTTGTAATATGGTCAGTCTAGATGTAAATTGTGTTTAACAGAGTTCTTCTTTAAAAATAATAGAATTATAATTTGCTACAATAAACACGAGGACATCATTTCATGTATCATGTCATTAACATTTCTATTTGTTTATTTTTTTTTTTGTTTTTTTTTTTCACAGTGTAGAAGACATTTCTTTTTAGTTTATGCTGACTTTAAGTAATTATGTCGGTCCGTTCTTGGCGAGACACTTTTCACGTTCCACTTTAGTTAATTTGCTGAAATAATATGCAAGCAATTAAAGGCCACAAACAATCATAAATAAAAAGTGACAGATTCACAGAAGTCTAGAACAGAGAAAGACCAAATAACAAAGTCTGCAGACTGTGCTGCTAATTATCATTATTAAGCTTTTCTCATTACGTTGATTCACCAGTACTTCACATGTTTCGGGAAAATGACAGAGTGCTGTTGTCTCTTCAGAGCCGATA